>JAUUDW010630166.1:0-11324 GCA_032361385.1 Panulirus guttatus
GAGAGGGAGGGTGGAGGGAACACTGACATCGCCAAGAAGAACAAGAAGAACATGGCGGCACCAGAACATTACCCCCTGTACTGGGGGGCACTTGCCTCGCTGAGGGCTCCCACGCCCATGCACTCGTGGCCAGAGGGCCTCCACTCCATGGACTCATGGCTTAGAATATTGTGATCTATTTAAAAAAAGAAATACGTAACATTCCTTTATGTTATTATACAGGAGGAAGAACACATACGGTGGATACCAGCTTCGCTCTGTGTATCAATACAGAATAAAGTCATCCGGATACTCATTTCTCTCTCTCTCTCTCCTCTCTCTCTCTCTCTATCTATCTGTCTATCTATCTATCTATCTACCTACCTACCTACCTATCTATCTATCTATCTATCTATCTATCTATCTATCAATCTTCGTATCTCTCTCACCAGTTACTTGTGACTCATGAAAATGGCTGGTCTGTGAGAGAGAGGGACTTGTAGGCGACTCAAGCAGACCAGAAAACGTATTGAGAACCATGAAACCAACTGTTGCTCCATGGCACCACCGTATACAAGTACGGGAACTAAACAGCCACCGATGGTGCCCTGGCTGACCGCCACTAACACCACCACCACCCTCCTGGTCCCCTATCCACTCAAAGACCTCCCTTATATCCCATTAAGACCTTCTCCGGAGGTCAAGTCTTGGCCTGAGTCATCGTTAACACTGCCATTTCCACCGCTGCCTCGCCCCCTCACCCACCCACGGCTTCGCTCTTTCTCGACACTTTCCTCTCGAATACTTTCCCCCCTCACGTCTCTCCTGTGAGATTTCCTCTTTTCCGTCCTTCCCCGAACAGCTTTCTTGTTCCGTTCCTGACTACCGCCACCCCACTTCCTCCTCCTCATCCTCACACCCTTAGGGTCAAGGCCTTCTTCCTAGCCTCCTCCTCCTCCCTCACTCACTCCTGATACTCATGTTTCGACTCCTCGAGATCTTCTGTTTGTCTCTCTTACTCTTTCTCTCCCTGGACCTCTCCCTCGTGTCCTTACTCTCTTCCTTACTCCCTAGCCCCCTGGCTCACGTCCTAGCTCTCTCCCTTACTCTCTTGTCCTCTCCCTCACATTGCATCTCCCTCCCTTATTCCTCGGCCTTCTTCCTCATGTCTCCCTACCTTTCTCTCACACCTTTACCTCATCATCCTCTCCATCTCTTCCCTCTTGCGCCTTAACCCCTTCCTCTCCCTCCTCCTCCTCCTCCTCCTCCGGGCGGCGGCGGTGGCGGGGAGGGAGAGAGAGAGAGAGAGAGAGAGAGAGAGGAGGAGGGAGACGGCGCCGCGGCATGAGGTCATAACATGTCCCCCAGGTGAGCGGGTCGAGGTAGTTAGAGGTATGTTACGCGCCGACTGACTGGGCCAGGGGCGCCCCCAAGACAGCCATACGCGGACCCCGAAATGTAAAATGCATTGCCCACGCCCCGGGGGACCAATCCCAAGCCCTAATCACACTGTCACGCCCTCTTCTCCGGCGTGAGTCAATTGTGGGGGATTCTTGCTGCGAGGACGCGGCCACAGGGGACAACCGGGGAGCTGCCTGGTGGGGGGAGGGGGCTGTGTTCGGATCCCAGAGTCCTCCTCCTACTCCCCCTCTCCCCTCTCCCCTCTCCAGGTGTGTTAGGAGGAGGAGGAGGAGAGAGAGGAGAGAGAGAGAGAGAGTGTGTGAGTGAGGAGGAAAGAACGGAAGGTGAGAGGATACAGAAGCCACATGCAAATCAAGTGGTACTTAGAGAGAACTGGGAAGTCGTACTGGGACGGACGGGGAAAAGACAGGGAAATGGTGGATGGTGGAGAGAGAGATGAGAGATGCAGGGGTCTGAAAATGCTCAAGAAAAAGACAGAGACAGAGAGACAGAGGGAGAGCGACAGAGAGACACAGACAGAGAGAGATAGAGTGTCAGGAAGCCATGTGGACAGGCAAACGATTAGCAGTTGGTGTGTCTGTCTTAAAGATGGCGGCTGCTGAGGGCCCTGGGTAGCCTGGAAGGGCAACGAGAGATAATGAAATATTTTTTGATATAATTTTGGCTCGAGACAATTCGTCTCTCCGTTAGTCTCTTGGCCAACAATTCATTCGTAAAATGACAAAAAAAATGTACTTTTGAAAAAGAAAATAAGATCCTTCGATGATAAAGTATATGTTTATAGGTATATCATATACTGACTCATATATCTTATTCTGTGTGATATACTCGTATAGCCAGACAGAAGCCGGAGCCAAGGACTTGTTTCGGATGAGTGAGGCTCTAGCGATCCAATAACACCGCAGCATCGTCACTTCCCGCGTCTCAATACGACAGCCTGGATCAGCGCTGGCGGAGGCGATGGCTCCACCTGGTAATCTGGGAATGCTCGAGGTGTGGTCCGGATGGCATGAACACGAGGCAAAGAGATATTACGGACGCCCGTGGCAGGGGCCCCTGTCCGTGGTAGGGACCCTTGTCCGTGGTAGGGGCTCCAGTCCGTGGTAGGGACCTCTGTCCGTGGTAGGGACCCTAGTCCGTGGTAGTGACCCCAGTGCGTGGTAAGGGCCCGTGTCCGTGGTAGGGACCCCAGTGCGCGGTAGGGGCCCCAGTCTGTGGTAGGGACCCCAGTGCGTGGTAAGGGCCCGTGTCCGTGGTAGGGACCTCAGTGCGCGGTAGGGGCCCCAGTCTGTGGTAGGGACCCCAGTCCGTGGTAGGGACTCCTGTCCGTGGTAGGGACTCCTGACCGTGGTAGGGATCCCAGCCCGTGGTAGGGACCCCAGTCCGTGGTAGGGACCCCAGTTCGTGGTAGGGACCCTAGTCCGTGGAGGGCCCATAGTCCCATGGGAGGACCCCTCATTCGTCCGTCAAGTCAGTACTGTATAGGGGCCCTCGCTAATTGATTAATATCAAGTCCAATCCACTGACATAGACGCCTCCTGTCTCGCACGTCTCTACCTTTCCCTAACCTCTCCTTACTCCTCATTCTTACATTCTCGATCGCATCACACTTCAAACGTCAACTACTCAGACTTTAATTCTGAGAGGAGGGAAGCTGCTCCCTGTGTCAACTGCTGCATCATCAGGCGTCGGGCCTGAAGGCGTCCGGACGCTACTGACGGAGGAGGAGCCCCAGGGACACCATCCACCTTGAACTACAGAAAACGACAGGTGTGTTTTATACATGCACTCATACATACACATACTCATACATACGCATACATATAATCGGTTCTTCTTGCGTCAAGAGGAGCTCAACTGTTGCGTCAACCCCGCCACCGCGACCTCCCGTCACCCAGGGGTATCCCTCGTCCCCGAGTCGCAGTTCAGCACAGCCAGCAGCATCGATCTCATCCCGAGATGGTCAGGCTGCAGTTGATTGGATTATTGCTGTTTGTCACTGGCACTATTAAACGCACGCACGAACACCACACGGACAGACAGACACACACAGACACAGGCACACAGACAGACAGACAGACACACACACACACAAACACACACACAGACACATAGAGAGAGAGAGACTCACAAATACACGGACACACACACATATACACAGACACACACAAACACACACACATACAGGGACACAGATACACACAGAGACACACAGACAAACACACACACGCACACACACACACATCCTGATGTCTGTGTTCCCTCCTCTCATTAGAAGTAATTAATCCCGCTGCATTCCTTAAAAGCTTTAATTAGTGCGCGCAAAGAGTACAATTTTTGGGTAGTTAGAGCAAGACGTGGGCGGGAATTAGGCCCATTATGCACCAGACGTTTAAATTTTAGTTAATTATACAAATTCACCAGAGAAAATGTCCGCCCAGGGAGCGGGGTTAGAGCCGGCACGGAAATTACCTCGGCAGTTTTCCTTAGTATAACTAATTAGACCAGATTACTACACTGATGCCCGGCCCTGATGGTGATGATGGTGATAATGCCTGGTGGTGATGGTGATAATGCCTGGTGATGATGGTGATGATGGCGATAATGGTGATGATGCCTGGTGATGATGGTGATGCCTGGTGATGATGTCGATGATGGAGATGATGGTGATAATGACGGGCCCTGATGGTGATGATGGAGATGATGGTGATAATGCCGGGCCCTGATGGTGATGATGGTGATAATGTCGGGCCCTGATGGTGATGATGGTGATAATGCCGGGCCCTGATGGTGATGATGCCAGGCCCTGATGGTGATAATGCCGGGCCCTAATGGTGATGATGGTGATAATGCCGGGCCGTGATGGTGATGATGCCAGGCCCCCTAATGGTGATGATGGTGGTAATGCCTGGTGATGATGGTGACGACGGCGATAATGATGCAAGGTTCTGATGGTGGTGATGGTGATAAAGGTGATGGCAATGTTGGTGATGATGACGGTGATGGTAATGATACTAAGTCCTGATGGTGATAATAATGATAGTGATGACGATGATGGTGATGGTGATGATGTTGCCAATCCCTGATGGTGATAGTGAAGGTGATGACACCAAACCGTGTTGGAGATGATGATGGTGATTGTGCTGATACCAGGCCCTGATGGTGATGGTGGTGATAATGATGGTGATGATACTAGTCCCTGATGGTGGTGATGCCAGACCCTAACGGTGATAGCGATGATCATGATGATGATGGTGATGGTGAAGTTGATGGCTATGATGATGAGGAATGATGAGAATGATGATGATGGGAATGGTGATATGGACAAGGGGTAACGGTGAGGACAATGATTATGGTGATAATGGTGATAAGGAAAGGGGATGATGGTGATGAGAGGAGGTGAGGGTGGTGGTGATGGTGATAATGATAATGATGGTGATGATGATTATGATGGTGACGATAGCGGTGAGGACGGCGGATGATGATAGTGATGACGATGCTATAGTGATGATGATAGTGATGATGATGCTATAGTGATGATGATAGGGATGATGGTGATGGTTTCTGGTGTTGCTGATTCAGGGCTGATGGTGATGACGATATGGAGTGGTGGTGATAATGAAGGGGATATTGTGATGGTGATAATGGTGGAATGGCGATGAAGAGGGGATGATGGCATAATCTTATTGAGATGATTCTGATGGTGGTATGGGATGGGGCTGATAGTATGGGGTGGGGTTACTATATGGGATGGGAGGTTATTGTATGAGGTGAGTATATTGTATGGGGTGATCATATTGTATGGGGTGAGTATATTGTATGGGATGAGTATATTGTATGGTGTGAGTATATTGGATGGGGTGAGGTTATTGTATGGGGTGGAGTTATTGTATGGGGTGAGGTTATTGTATGGGGTGAGTATATTGTATGGGGTGAGCATATTGTATGGGGTGAGGTTATTATATGGGGTGGAGTTATTGTATGGAGTGAGATTATTGTATGGGGTGAGGTTATTGCATGGGGTGAGTATACCGGGTGGGGCTATTGTATGGGTGAGGCTTATTGCATGGGGTGAGGTTATAGTATGGGGTCAAGCTATTGCATGGGGTCAGGTTATGGTATGGGGTGGCTCACACTATGGGGCTGGGTTATGGTATGGGATGGTGGTTATCGTAAGAGTGAAGGTTATTGTATGGGGCTTAATCCTAAGATCACATCTGCCAAAGGTTGGTGAGTGTGTGGGTGCCATAGTCTGAGATCTCTGTGCAACATTGGTTGCAGTGCCACAGGGGAAAAGAGCTAACATATTTAACGACCTCTGACCTCTTTAAGACGGTAGAGTTGACCACCAACTTAAGTGTATGATTATGGTAACATATGTTAACATACTTTAACACAATGTTCATCAAAATCAAAACCAGATATTCATACTTCATTTGACCAATAGAGTGTTCTTTTTTTTCTTAGTTGAAAGGTAACGTCGAATTTACATGGATTAGTAGCCCCTCCCCCTCTCCCTCACGCGACATAGACGTCCTTTTGGTAACCTATGACCTCTGTCGACGAAGGGGAGACATGGTCGGGTCACAAATTTGTGTCACTGGCAAAAAGTAAGGTGTCAGATTCGTTAACAGTGGATGAAATATGGCTAAATCATGAGGAAAAATAAAGTAATCTTGTCTGTGAACTATGACCCCGTATAGAAGGGCAGAATTGACCCCAAATCACGAAATCATCGAGTACAACGCTTGGAGCATATGGCGGGGTCATCTAGGTCATCTTGATTGACCCTGAGCGAAGAGAACAGCTGTCCATAATATACATTTTTGCCCTGTTTGACCTATGACCCTCCACCCCACCCCCCACCCCCCAAGGAAAAAGAAAATCTATTACAAGTCCCGAACGAAAGAAGAAGAAGAAGAAGAAGAAGAAGAAGAAGAAGGAGGAGGAGAAGTGGAACAGGAACACAACAGAAGCTCAAAAGTTACATTATGAAATACGAAAAAAAATCATCCAGAAACTGGCTTTGAATTACAGTAAATGTAATGAAGACAACTATCGTGCAGATATAATGTAATTTAGGAAAAACAAATTACACCATGAACTATGACAGAGAAGCCAAAGAAAACGAAGTATAATATCAGTCAGAAACGAATTACATTCGAACAATGGCAGAGTCAGATTTCAGAAACCCAGAGCCGCGTAATTACATTATCAAGCAAAAAATATTTAAAGATAATTAACAGTCCCATACTCGTAGCATACGAATGATAAACAGACACAAGAAGTATCCTAACAGATCAAGGATGATACAGAATGATATAGAATGATATAGATGACATAGAACGATATACAGAAGCATAGACAACAGAGACACAGAGGCTCGCGAGACGTCTTTATTTACCATAAGCTGCTCAGGAAGGGAGAAATGGAGTCCAGGGAGAAATTAAGCATAAGGTGTGTTAAACAGAGAGGGGGCAAGGGAGGACAGGACTCGGCAAGAGCAGGGAGGGAGGAGCAGGGAGACAATAGGGGGGAAAAGTTCTTAGTTGCAAGGCCACTGGTCCTTCATTCAGGGCGTACAAAGGGAGGAAATAGAGAGAATGTCAAATCTCTTTTCATCAGACACGAACAATAAAGTCGGGGTTCTCCCTCGGGGGACGTGTCGAGTACAAGAATTAATTATCTCCTTTGCTGGCTGTTTTCCAATACACTTTCAATCATCAGATCTAACAGGTATTTATCTTGCTGGCCAGCAGCTGTTAACCGTCTGGGGGGCAGAGGGGACGTACCCCAGGGAGAAAGAAGAGGAGGAGGAGGAAGAGGAGGAGGAGAAGAGGTGGCGGGGCGGCGCTGAGGAAGGGGGACATCAGTGGGCTCCTCTTCTTGGCTTATGTTGATAATTGTACCTGTGAACTGGGGAGAGGGGCCGCTAGCGAGGGGGGGAGAAGGATGACATTAAGACATTTTGAAGATGATCCTTTCCCAGTGGCAGCAGTGGGGAAGGGGTGGGGGGTGGGGAAGAGTGCTGGGGTGTCCGGGCCCCCCACGCCCCCCTCCCCTCTTCCTTCCGCCGCCCTCTATCTCTTCCAAGAGGACGACCGCGAGAATTTTGTTATTAAAGCGAGGCACCTGTGTTATCCCGTCAGCGTAGGAAGCATACCCCCCTGGGGATTGGCTGACAGCGACAAACTCAATTACGTTCGGCCAATGGGGAGGCGGCTTTTTCCTGCAAGTAGCACTAATCTACTGATTGTATGACGGTCATTTACCTTCTTTTTATTATCCTTGGGCTCTCCCCAGAGGAACTACTCCAGCCGACCGGCACAAAAGAAGCAATATCGAGTGATCTAGGGCATTACAGGGCCGGAATGGTATAGGCAGTAAGGTTCATACACTGATATCTTATCGACGGGAATTTTCCCCCTTTCGGCAGGCCGGCGTTGGGGCAGTGTGGCCTGCAGCCCCCGACCTGTCGCGATGCCTCAGTCATCTCTCGCTATTTGTTACAGGAATTGAGTTGACTCCCGGATTATCCCCGTCTAGTGAGGTTCAATTGATATTACGATGAGGGTAAAAGGAGGAGGAGGAGGACGAGGAGGAGGAGGAGGTCGTCGTCGTCGGTGAGGTAGGGACGATGACTCTGACGATTATGACGATAGCGGGGATGATAACAGCCTCGATGATGGGGAGGAGACGGCCCCCTGTGAGGGGGCCGAGGGGCTGTGTCCAATGGACGATATCATAGTGACAGGTTTACAAGGGGGTGGAAGGAACCCGTGGAGGGGGCGCTGGGGTTTGGGAGACTGACTAGCATCCTGGACTAGACCACGACCTCCGAATCGTATCCTGATTAGGCACATGATTAGTGAGGTCTATGAGCGAAGGGTCAAAGGATTAGGACTCAATAGGCAAGATCCGTCAACGTTCACGTCGGCCCCGAAGGACATGTCGCAACTGCTGGTAGTAAATCACGACTGGAAAATGAGAGGAAACGGCATTACAAACCACACGTAGAACTTGAGGAAGATACGAGATAAAGTGAGGACGACTCTCTCTCTCTCTCTCTCTCTCTCTCTCTCAGAACCAGACACCTGCAGGTAGAAAAAGAAGTAAAAACCCGAAGTGACGAAGAGGACGTAAGTTTATGTCTGTCGTTTCTGTACGACCGAGGAGGACCCACCCAGCTCACACGACGCTGGAGACGGCGGAGACAGGAGGACGAGTAGCTGAGAGAGACGGAGGGAAGAGTGGCTGAGGGAGGCAGGGGGACGGATGGCCGAGAGGGACAGGGAAACAGAAGGCTGAGGGAGACAGGGGGACGAGTGGCTATAGGGCCGGTCCAGCCCAACACACACACACACACACAGGCCATTAACGCAAAGGGTGTAAACGATCATGGTCGGTGTAAATGATCATAGTGGATGTAAATGATTATGATGGAGACAACAACGTAAGCGTAAATAATATCATGGGCGTAAATGAGGGGTGTGGGTGTCAGTGAAGAGAATGAGGTAGAAGGTGGTCTCTACTTCCTTCCCGCTTCCCACTCCAGAGGATGGCCCGCGGGATGCACCACACCACAAGAAGACCTTAGGACCCCCTCGCTTCATTAGAGGACCTAGGTGTTCCCCCCTCTCTAAGACCCATCTTCTAATACCCCCAAAGGATCCAGGAAGTCCTTCCACTGCCAAAGGACCCAGAGGGTCCTGCATAGCCAGAGGAAACATCGTGGGTCCCAAGCAGCACTCCTGCGGGATGCTAGTGGGACTCACGCACCGTCAGAGAATCCCGAGGGGGCCCTCATACCCAAAGGCCCCTATTCTGACGGATGGGGGGAGGACTGAGGACGAGGGGGTGAAGGGGGTGGGGGTGGGGTTCATCTATCACCAGAGGTCCTGAAGGACTGCCATGCCAACTTGGGACCCCAGGCCATGCCTCCGTAGAGGAATCGAGGGCCCCTGGACCAGCATAGGACTTGCGGGGCCCCCCCTTGTCTAAAAGAGAACCCGTGGGCTACCGGGTCAATGGTTGGCATGAGGGACCCCCTGACCAGCAGGGAGCCCACAAGGACCCTAGAGCAGCTGATGATCCGGGGCCCCTAGGACCAGTATAGGATCTGGGGTGACCTTCTGGACGAGCAGAGGACCCAGGGGGAACGGGGGGAGGGGAGGGGCCTTGGATGAGCAAAGAACCAGCAGGAGAGACCCCTGGACCAGCAGAAGTCCCAGGAGACCCCCGGACCACCAGAGGGCTAGGAGGAGGACCCTCTGGACCAGTAGAGGATCAGGGGGAGAACCCCTGGACCAGCAATGGACCGGGCGTAAGGGGGAGGAGGGACCCTTGGGCCAGTAGAAGGCCGGGCTGGGGAGAGGGGGGGAGACCCCTGGGCCGGCAGAGGACTCGCTAATCCCCAGATGCAATAATCCTTTTGGGACCCCCAGACTCAGGGTCCTCCTCTCCCAAAGTAGATTAATATCTCGCGCCTTTTATCGCCCAAGGTATACATACTTTCCACAGGTTTTCGCTGCAAGGCATATATATATACTTTCTATAGTCTTCAACAGACGACCCACCGTCTCAAGTTATAGATAGTGTATCCAGATCTTCACCCAAGAACCCATTGTTACAAGGTATATATACTTTCAACAGATCTCCGCCAGAGACCTGTTGAAAAGTACTGTATATATGCTTCCTATAAGTCTTCAGTAGACCGCAATAAAGTATATATACCTTTTACAGGTTTTTCGCCACAGTACCCACTGTCGCAAAGCATATATACTTTCCATAAGTCTTCACCAGACGACCTACTGTCGCAAAGTATATACGCTTTAAGTCTTCACCACACGCCTTACCGTCGCAAAGTATATATACTTTCCATGAGTCTTCACCAGACGACCCACAATCTCAAGTTATATATACTCCCAACAGGTCGTCAACTAAGGAAACAGTGTTTGCATCATCCATATAAATCGTCAGATGTATATTTGGACCTGTGTTCTCAAAGGACGTTTTATGAGATCATGAGGACCTGAGGCTGCCCTGCGTCCGTCCCGTGTCGCACTAAAGCCCTCAGGAGTTACCCTTCGGCGTTGTGTGTGTGCGCGAGAGCCGCCTTCGTCAGCGCCTGCGTCAGGTTGTCAGTCAGCACCCGAGATTCAGAAGTCTTACGTTATTTGTGGGTATAGAATGGTATGGGGCCTCCCTTTCTGGTTCCACCTGCTGTGGTACTTTGCTTCCATGGTACGTACCATAGTGTCTGCTGGTCCGCACTTTCATGGTGTTCAGACACTATGGTACGTACCATAGTGGCTACTTGTCTGTACCGCTGTGGTACCTAAACTCAGTCGTTGTTACGTACAGACGACTACCATACGCTATACATCCTTCATTGTCTCTATCTCCGTTTTCTTCCTCATACACAGCTTTAGCTTCGTACGCTTATAGCTCACTCAGATCTTGCTGTACCACACTGCATTTCCAGCTAAATACATGAAGCTATCTTCCTGCATACATCTACTTTCATAAATTCATTTCATACATCTGTCTTCCCTCGTATAGTCAGCTTAAATCATACATTAGCCTGCCTGAGTTTATTCTACATTATACATTTGCCTTCACAATACAATACCCTCACAGTAGGTGCATAAAACAATTTAAAAAAAAGTTAGCCACAGGATAGCTTATCCCTATCTATCGAGAAGCTGTCCTGCAAAGATAAGCCGTTCCAGGCAATCTATATCTATCTATCACATCGAAAATGTTCACAAATTTGACATAAATGATCTATGAAATATATATATTTTTTTCAAGTATGTGTATCTTTCACCATAGGGTCATTTGAATAGAACAACACCTTGTTCTGCATGCTGTTCTCTGTGGTCGAGAGGAGAACGCGTTTGTTCACGTCGTTGTTCTTCTGC
>JAUUDW010630177.1:0-11323 GCA_032361385.1 Panulirus guttatus
AGAGAGAGAGAGAGAGAGAGAGAGAGAGAGAGAGAGAGAGAGAGAGAGAGAGAGAGAGAGAGAGAGAATCACATTTATATTCTTGTTAACCAAAAAGGGAGGTGTTAAAGACTGTCTGTATCTCATTATCCCTAGCAAGAGGAAAATCTGGCAGCGATTATGTTTGGACAAATATGATATCCGTTGAAGACACTCTCTCCTAAAACCCAACATCTAAATCCTTTATCCCTAGTAACCTTCTGAGCGCTCTCTATACAGTATGAGGTGTGTGTTTGTCAAGTCTAAGTTTCGATTATAGTCATGCAAAATGACTACAGGTTGAAAGCGTAATCTTCCTATCGAAGCTTCTGTTACAGGCCTTATCCCTGTGGTAACAATTTCCATATATACTCTGCTAACCAAGATAGGTCGTCTCCATGGAACGACCCGGGAATTGCCAACATAAACGCCTATATCTTGACTGTGCCTGATATGTGCTATTCCAACAAGCCAAACAACCATGACCTCTACGCATACTATTTCTATTCACAGCCTATTAGCCCAACGTAGCATAATCTATCCAGCACGCTAACCTTATCAGACCAGCATTAAACAGTCGTCGTAGAATGGCGCAATAACTATGCCAAATCTACGTCTTTATCTCCAGGAGGTGCGACAACCGTCATGAGTCCCCTCTATGAAGCCTGCAAACATGGCGTGGACTGAGGAAGGAGTGCCATGGGAGGGTGGTAGGCGGCCGTACCCGAGCCTTCCATGCTGCAGCACCACCACTCACGGTGGAAGCTGTTAAAGATGGCGGCTCGTCCCGTTAACTTCCCGCCCGAGCGGGCCCGTCCCCACACACACACACACACACACTCACACGCTGGCTACCTCGCCTCCACACACACACACTCCTGATTATCTCCACCCACCTCACCTACGGATACCTAGCATACTTCTAAATGTCATTTTATTCCTCCGAATGCCATGTGGGCACACAGGGACCAAGATGGTAACTTTTAAACATTTCCCCACTGTCGCAATGGCACATAAACAATCTGCTCTTGGGTTTCTCCGAACACCCTGCCCGGCCGGGACTCTGGCAGCGTACCTAGATCGGGTTTCGGAAGATCTGTGACCATCCTCCCTTCTAAGTCTTCTGATCCGTAAGACTGTTGCTACTCTCACGTCTACCTACCTATAAATGACCTCGTCTGGTGCACTCGGGAGACACACACTCATCGAGCTTTTAATATTAGGTTTTTCTTTATGGTAAACACCTCGCCACTTACACCACTCCACAAAAGGCAAGGCCATTACCATACGTCTGTAGCCTTATTTTTTCCCCTTGACCATTACCGTAACATAATAGTAATGCTTATCATCATTATCAATACCATTACGCATTTTCTTTTTCAACACAGCTGACCAGTTTTCTTGAGACTGACACGGGAAGAAAAACTGATTTCCACCATGGTTAGAACCACTGTCTACCTCCTACACTTTCACAGTCCTAGCAACACTACGAGTGACGATCATTCCTATACTGGCATTAGAACATGTACGAGACAGAGGAGGCGTGCAGAGGGAAACCACAAATTAAAAACAGATAGATACCGGAGACACAAATTGCAGACATACCCATGACCTCGACAACACCATAAACATACAATTAGTTCCATGGAGCCTTAAAGCACTGAGAGAGGCTCCAGTCATCAATCAATTTACACAATGGAAATTCTTAACTTTGCTTATTTCATTTCCTAAAACACACACACACACACACACACAAACAATCTGCCCGGATTAATAAATAAGGCAACCATATTTCGTATTCAGCAATCCAGCCACACATTTCAGTAAAACCAGCACCATACATCAGTGCGCTCTATATTCTCTTCTCCCACTTTAACTTCATATTCCTAACCCCTTCCGTCTCCCCTCCGACCAAACCATTTTAGAAAGTGAAGAAAATATATGCAGAAGGTTCAGCCTTTTGCAATAGCTTAAGTACTTCTAATCCTTACGTTAATCTGGTAAAAAAAAAATATATACATATATTCGTTTCTCGATCATCAACAACTGTAGTTAATTACGTGAAAATTGACCCCTCACTCGGGTACACACACAAACACACAAAACAGAAAACAAGAACAATGACGATGCCAACGCTATTAAAAGAAAGATTAGATGCCCTAAATTTGTCCAGCTTGGAAAAAAGAAGAGAGAAGGGTAAACTGACCACAACCTTTAACTTTTTAAACCTGTCTGATGTTAATAGTGAACAGTTCCCCGAAAGATGCAATGGTAGAACAACTAAGGACATTACAAGAAATTAAACAAGAAACTTGTTAAGCTGTAATGAAAAAAGGTACTTTTACAGTATGTGTCGTGGATAAATAGAATAAACTGCATTATGTAACTGTAAATGTGGACGCCAAACAAAAGTTTAAGAAGTTGGAACATAGTGTTCAGGGGATGGAGCCCCACACTTGTAGAACTTCCTCCTAGTGTGGTACAAATAGTCAAGCAAGCACACTCACATAAAGGTTATAAGCAATACAATCTTATCTTTTACTTCTTTTATACCATTACTCAGCAGAAGTGATAAAGATTCGTATCCATGTCAGATAAAAGCTGCTAATCTCAAATGAAGTACAACTCAAACACAAAATCCTCGTCCACAACATTTACGATCCAGTTTCACAAACACTTACCACAGCTTACTCAAACATCTGCAAATCAGTCCTCGTGCAAACTACAGCCCTAAAAAACGTTCTAAGATTATATTTCTCAGAAGCATTACAATTAAAATCTAACATAATAGTCAACACATGTTTTCTACATACGGTTCTCTAATTAACTGCTTTAAAATTCATAACACATGTCACAAACTCACAAACTCTCTTCTTTCACACTCAAAAAATGCAACATACAAACTAACATTACTAAAAAGCGAACACTTATTTTCATACATCTCACCACTGGTGTTGTAAACCCCAGTAATACTGATCCCATGATAATGCAAAACAACTCACACAAAAACCTACAGCTTACATCGCATAAAAACGCAGCAACACTGAACGGTGATTCAACACAAAACTGACAAAACGACTACAGTAATAACCACACCACCCACCCCTGACCAACCGTCACAGTTCTCATCTAACAAACATCCCAGGCTAGAAGTGTACCACAGTGCATCGGCTGTGGCCTAAGATCTGTGTGGCCGGCACTTTCAGCCGACAACGTGACGACACAAGCCTGGGCCGCAGTTGTTGTTTGAGATTAAACCTCCCTACAACTCGGGAGGTGAGGGCCCCATGCTGTAGGGCGGCCCGCCAGTGGTCAGGGACCTGATCACTGGGCCTAGGGGGTTGGGCTTGTTATCCCACCCAGCTCCCATGAGAGCCAGGCTCCCTCTGTAAATGTGAGTTTCTTGGAGAAAGGGGAGATTAATGCAGTCTGTGGGGCAAGAGAAGTCTTGGGAAGTGAGTCAGTTGTTGTCTGCTGATAATACAGCAATGGTGGGAGATTCGAGTCTGGAAGTGATTGTGAGAGGAGGAATTTGAGAGTAAATGTAAATGGAAGCAAGGTTATTAGGTTTAGCTGAGTTGAGGTACAGGTGAGTTGAGGGTGTGAGTTTGAATAGAGAAATATTGGAAGAAGAGAAGTGTTTTAGATACCTGGGAGTGGACATGGCAGCGAATGGAACCATGGAAGTGGTGTCATAGGGTGGGGGAGGGTTAAAGGTTCTTGGGGTGCTGAAGAATATGTAGAAAGAGAACGTTATCTGGGAGGGCAAAAATGGGTACTTTTGAAGAAATGTTAGTCCCAACAGTATTATATGGTTGCAAGGCATAGGCTATTGATAAGGCTGTATGGAGGAGAGTGGATGTGTTGGAAATAAAATGTTTGATAACAGTATGTGGTGGGAAGTGGTTTGATCAAGTTGTAATGAAAGGGTGAAAGGGAGGTATGGTGATAGAAAGAGTATGGTTGAGAGAGCAGAAGAGGGTATGCTGAAATGGTTCAGACACATGGAGAGAATGAAAGGAGAAGTTTACAGAGTATGTATTTGTCAGATGTGGAGGGAACAAGAAGAACAGGGAAACCAAATTGGAGATGGAAGAATAGAGTGAAAAAGATTTTGAATGATCAGGACTTGAACATGCAGGAAGGTGAAAGGCATGCGCAGGGTAGAGTGAAATGGAATGATGTGATACACTGGCATTGACATGCTTTTCAATTGAGGCCCGGCCTTGATGTGAACTTTTGCCCATGAATGGAGCCTTCAATATAAATAAATAAAAAAAAAAAATGAAGCATCTAGGGTAAACCATGGAAAGTTCTGTGGGCCCTGGTTGTGGATAGGGAGCTGTGGTTTTGGTGCATTACACATGACAGATAGAAAATGGATTTGAGCGGATGTTTCCTTTCTTCATCTGTTCCTGGCACTACATTGCTAACATGGGAAATGGCGTTCAAACATGAAAAAGATAATTCACAGAAATGCCCATATGTGATTTTTTATAAACTTAAAAAAAAGAAAATTTAATGAAAACTTCAGATGAATCACTTCAATATGATTTATTCAGAATTAGTTCTTCTGTATCCCTAGTTTTCTGTTAATCCATAGATTATTCAGTTGAACTTTTGGTTAGATTGTATCATTTTTGATAAGTACTGGTATTATTTGTATGTGAAAAAATACAAAATGCATCCTTACAGAAATATGTAGACTATGTGTTAATATGCATTTTGCAAATGTTGTCAGTTCTATAAGAGGTTTATTATATTTTAGTTGTGTGACTGGAGATTGACATACATGATGTCTTCCTTTACAGTGTGTGTTCTGCATTACAAGGTGCAACAATCTCGGGGCTTAAGGTGGTCAAGTTACTACCATGGAAGCAGGCCATACGGGCCATTTTGAGGAAGGAAAATGACCAGAGTCAATACGTTGTAGATGTCCTGCCACAGATTAAGGGTATCTAGGCTCTAATTTTCTTAAACAGTCGATGGTATTGCCAATAAATATCATAAGAAAGGAGGTCACTGTGTTGTTGTTTGGTTAATTAATATTGTCATAGTGTGTATGGATCATGGTGGGGTGCCTGAGGCTTGGTGGAACACATGTATAGTGCCATGGTGTAAAGGCAAGGGGAATGAGGGTGAGTGTTTGAATAATTGAGGTATAAGTTTGTTGATATACCTGGTAAGTTGTATGGAGTATACCTGGTAAGAGTGGTGATTGAGAGGATTGTGGCATGCCCAGAGCATCAGACTGGGGAAGAACAATGTGGTTCAGGAATGGTAGACAGAGTGTGGATTACATGTTTGCTTTGAAGAATGTGTGTGACAAATACTTAGAGAAACAGAAGGATTTGTATGTGATATTTATGAATCTGGAGAAAGCACACGATAAGTTTGATAGAAATGCTCTGCGGAAGGTACCTTGAGTATGGTTTAGGAGGATAGCTAATAGAAACAGTAATGAGTTTTTATCAAGAAAAGAAGGCATGTGTATGCATAGATAGAAAGGAGGGTAAATGGTTCCAGGTGAAGGTGGGTCTGCAGCATGATGTGAGGAGGATTGATTAGATAAGTAATGATAGGGTAAGCGAGGGTTGTGGTTGTAAGAGGAGCATGTATGAGAGCTGAAATAGTTTGAGCATATGAAGGGGATGAGTAAGGAAGGAGTGACTAAGAGGGTTTATATGTTGGAACTGGAAGGAAGGAAACGGGGGAAACCAAGGAGGAGATGGCAATGTCATACTGAAAGTAATGTATTCAATTGTTGATGGGTAAATAGTTGGTTGTAAAGAACTGGAATTCAAGGATCAAATAAGGGAAAGTGCACCTGATATTATTGGAGTGGAGGTGGAAAGTAAGCTTGCTGAAGAAATAAGCTCTCGCCTGTTCTGCCCAGAGGGGTACATAATAACAAGAAAAGAAAGAGAAGGTAAAGGAGGGGGAGGATTAGCTGTCCTAATAAAAGAGAGTGATATTTCAAGAAATAATGGAGGATGGCCTATTAAGACATTACATAATGGGAATAGTAATTATAGAAAAGAATAGCATAATGGTGTTATTAGTATATAATCCCCCAAAATTGCAATGGAGTGGAACAAATACACAAAGATAACTTTGAAGTAACAATCAGGATATACATGAAGAAGTGAAACATTCACTTCTTAGAGATGATGGTAAAGCACTGATAATGGGGGATTTCAATTATAAAGAAATAGAGTGGGGAAATTTGAATTTTCATGATGATAGGGATTCATGGACACAAGTTTTTAGGGCACAGGGAGATTTCCTGTACCAGCATATCTTGGAATACAGTAGGATGAGAGGGACTAATACACCATCATTATTAGATCTTATCTTCATTCATACTAGCATGGATATTGAGAATGTTATATATGATACACCAGTTGGAAGAAGCGATCAAGACTGAATATATGGTAAAAGAGGACATTATAGGAGCAGAAAAGAGAGAGGAAATAAAAAGGAGATATAATAATGGAAGCTACACAAACCTTAATAATTTCTGTGGTAACATAGATTGGGAAATAGAATTCAGTAGCCAGGAACCTGGGCATTGTGTTGAGAGGTTCTTTGAAATTTATGGTGAAGGAGTAGCAGTATGGGTACATTAAGCCTCAAATACAGAGGGAATGGTAAGAAAGAGAAAGGAATGGTTTATAAAAGCATATCATAACAAAGGAGCTTCAAGATGTGCTTTGACAAAGATATAAATGGCATTCTAGTCAGCTAGCATTTGCAAGGTATAAGAGAGCATGGAACAAGTACAGCAGAACAAGAAACGAGGAACAAAGAAACTTTGAGAAGAATGTTGTGGACAAGGCAGCTGGAAATCCAGAACTATTTCATTAATTCATCAGTAGCCAGTTATCGTTGAGGAGCACCTAATCTGGCTAAGGGATTCAGAGAGAAATATTGTTGAAGATGATGGAAGGATATGAGAGGAACTGAATAGCAAATTCAAAAAGGTTTTTGACTTTGGAAGACACTGTAGCCCCAGCACCAGTGACATGGAATGGGGAGGAGATTTTGGAAATCAATGAGATTCCTTGAAAAGATTTTAACAACACTAAAAGGACATGATCCATACAAGGCTCATGACCTGATAAAATTTCATAATATGTGCTGAAGAGGTCTGTATATATATGCTTGATTGACCACATGAATAACTGTTCAAGATGTCAATGGGGAGAGACATAGTGCCTGGAGAATGGTAAAGGGCAAATGTTATACCTATATATAAGAATGTGGACCAGGAACAGACATTGAACTGAAGACTGGTCTCACTAATGTGTGTGGTGTGTAAGGTTCTGGAAAACATTTATTAGAAAGCAAGTAGTTGATTGTCTGCAGATGTAAATGAAAGACTTCATGCTTTTAGGGAGAGGAGGTCATGTGTAACTAACCTCTTAGAGGTTACGAGAGAGTGAGCTCAGTCCTGGACGAAAGGGAAGGCTTGATGGACTGTCTCTGACTAGATTTCCAGAAGGCATTTCATGGTTTACCACATATTAGGCTGATTATGAAGCTGGATCACCAATTAGAAATAATGGGGAAGCACCTTTGGTGGATAGTAGATTATCTCAGTGGGAGGGAACAAAGGACATTTGTCAGAGGAGCCTTTTCCTAATGGGTTGAAGTGACCAGTAGACTGCAACAGGGTGTAGTTCTAGGACCATTACTTTTCTTAATCTATATTAATGACTTGCCTGAAGTTATGGAATCCTACTAATTATGTTTGCAGATGATGTAAAAGTCATGAGGGCGGTGGAAAGTGAAGAGGATTGCATCAGCTAACAAAGGGACCTAAGCAGACTCCAAAGGTGGTTTGAAACGTGGTTGATGAAATTCAGCCCAAGCAAATGTCAAGTAATTAGCTTGGGATTAAGCAAAAGAATGCCTCAATGTGATTATTACCTTGAATGAAATAAGCTTCAAGATTCTGTTTGTAAGAAAGACTTGGGAATAGGCATCACCCCTAACCTGTTGCCAGAGTCTCATGTCAGGAGAATAGCTGTGAAGACAAACTGTCTCCTAGCAAATAAACAAATAGCTTTCAAGTATATGGGTAAAGAAATATTTAGCAAGCTATTCATAACCTACATAAGCCCAAAACTAGAGTATGCTTGTCAGGTTTGGTAAGTGCACCTAAAGGAGCACAAGAACTCAAAAATGTCCAGAGGAGGGCAACAGAAATGGCACCAGACTTTAGAGAGCTAAGATACAAAGAACAGCTGGAGGCTTTAAATTTACCCGCCTTGGAAGAGAAAAGACTGAGGGGTGACTCGATCACAACCTTTTTAAGAAAGGTCATTGAAGTGGACAGTAGACAGTTCTTTGAGAGATGTCAGGTTAGAGCAACTAGAGGACATAACAGAAATTAAGTAAGAAACTTGTAAACAAGGATGTAAAGAAATGGAACGAATTGACTGAGGACATGGTTAATGCAAGACAGCATACAGAAATTCAAGAGGTTACATGATAGTAAGAGTGTTCAAGAGATGGGGCCCATGAATGGAAAACTACCTCCCCATACAGTACTAATAGTTAATTGTGAATATGTAATTTTAGAAGGTGGGAGAATGAAGAGAAAGATGCTTTGAGCACTTAGGGCCTAAATATGCAGGAGGATGCAAGGTATGTAAGGAATGGAATGTGCTGGAGTGATTTGGCTTACAGGGTATGAGGTGCTGTCAGTGAGATGATCAAGGGCATATGAAGCAGGTGGGGGGGGAACCTGAGGTGTGGTTGGTGGTGGGAAGCTAATGTACATGACAGTTATAGTGTATATGAGTGAATGAGGCCATTTCTTCATCTTTTCCTGGAGCTATCTCATTGTTGTAGAAAATGGCAGACATGAAAAAAATATTAATATAAAGCATTATTGACATGTAATTCATAAACAGCTGCAGAGACAAAATTTACCAAATCTGCTTGAACCAGAATAATTTCAGACAAAGGTACATGATTATGATGATACAGGGATTGTCACACCATTCCTAGGTGATTTGTGTTCACAGTCATTTAATGTGAATAAGAATACATCTATGCCTCATTTTGCAACATTACAACTAGGATCATTTCAGACTTGTGACATTTCAGAATTAGGGTCATTTTATCTACTTGCGACTCATATAACTTGACTTGTCATGAAATTCATAAAGATATAGAAAAAAATAAAATTTTACCTTTATATTTGTAATGTCTAGAAACATTTTTCTGTTAATAATGAAATATGTTGGCTTATTTTAGATTATATGAGTACATGTGGATATTTTGATACTGCAAAATTCTGTTCTCTTCATATCCCACTAGCTGGCAAGATATGTTTAAATGTGTCCCTGCTGCCCCATTGTTCTCTGCATCTGGTGCAAATGTAGGCCCTTCAGTGTGTTTCAAGGGGATGTCAAAGATATAGAGGGGAGTACAATTTCTTAGGGGGGTTTTTAGCTTATCAAAAACTCATGGCTAGAGCCAGGTCTTTGGGCCTTACTGAATCTTTTACTGTACATTTATATTTTTACTTTATTACATAACACTGTGTAACACAATTTTTGTTTGTGGGTAGTAACTGTTATTTCCTAATTGCTAATGCGTAAAGAGTAGAGAAAAAGATTATTATTCCCTTTTCAAACTTTGCTTTTGTGACCAGGAGAGTGATATTTTGAAAATTACCTATTTTCAGTTGGACAACGGGTGAATTTGCACATTTTTATTCACATAAGATTAACGTGTATGTACACTGTTAAACAAAAGTGATCACAAAAGATTTAGAAGTGAGTAGTTTTTTGAGATTCTCGATTGTACTGTAAATCACTCACGAATCAGCCCCCAAATATAATCTCCCATCATGTTCTCGTTATATGTTCCTTGGTAGCGTCGTTCAAAGTCCAGTATATCCTGGTGGAAGTGCTTGTCTTGCTCCTCCGAATACACTCCCATGTTCTCCTTAAATTTATCAAGATGAGCGTCAAGGATATGGACTTTGAGGGACATCCTGCAGCCCATTTTGCCGTAGTTCTTCATCATAGTCTCAACCAGCGCCACATAGTTTTTGCCCTTGTGATTGCCAAGGAAGCCCCAAACCACTGCAACAAAGCTGTACCAAGCTGCTTTCTCCTTCCTTGTGAGGTTCTTGGGGAATTACATGCACTCCAGGATCTTCTTTATCTGTGGTCTGATGAAGACGCTGGCTTTGACCTTTGCCTCGGACAGCCCAGGGAAGAAGCCTTGAAGGTACTTAAGGAGGCTGCAGACTCCTTATCTAGAGATGTGACAAATTGTTCCATAAGGCCTAATTTTATGTGCAGTGGTGGCATCAACACCTTCTGGGGTCCACCAATGGCCCCCACTTGATGTTGTTCATCCCCACAGAGAATTTTTGTAGTGCTCGCAGGTGAAATGAGGTGCCCATAATTTGACTGGCATGCCGAAATATGCCTTGTAGGCCTTGCACATCTCAACAGATGCTGCCACAGAGTAATTTTTCGCTCTTGTTTTGATAAGTTGGCAGCAGGCATAGCAAAATATTTCTGCTGGATGCTTGCAGCTTCTAGATGCCATCTCAGAAAAATGTATGTAAATGTATCCACTTAGGCAGCTAAATCTAAACTGGACTGGTTGGCTTAAGGTCCTAATATTTACACTACTAATTATATTACTGGAAACTTCTAGAAAGTTTTATATTAGCTACTCAGCACTAAATCTGTCAGGAATGTTCTGAAGTGTAGGTAAATTTCAAAATATCACCGTCCTAATTGCAGAAGCAAAGTTTCAAGGGAATAATAGCCATTTTTTATACTTTTTAGACATAATTATAAAATAACACTTATTACCCAGGAACAAAAAGTAAAAATTTGTTACACAGTGTAATCTTTTAATACTAAAATACATCAGGAAATTGTAAGGTATGTACAGTATTTGGTACGTATCACACATATTTTGATGTTATAGCAAACTACTAGTCAATTCACACCCTTCCAAATGGTAAAATGATTTCGTATCATACTCGCTGGCAGTCCATTTGTGGACTAGAGATTGCCTGTTGTGTACCATGATGTTCATAAGCTGCTGTACCTATTACAGTAGCATATTATTTACTGCTTGTGAAGCAAAAGTAGCCATTTTAGTGTGTTTCCGAGGAATGTTAAACTTACTTAGGGGAGTACAGGATGTAAGGCTATCACTGTTTGAGTTGCTTAAAAGGTTTGTTGGTGGTCAGAAATTCATGGTTTTAGCAAAGTCCGTTTGTCATCTTCAGCTTTGGCCACAATTCATGAAAATGATAAGA
>JAUUDW010630188.1:0-11323 GCA_032361385.1 Panulirus guttatus
TATGTATATTTCTATGATTATACCAGTCATTCAGGATAGGTGAAACGGATTAGGATCAAATGTCTGTGTCGCACTGGCTGCCAGTAAAAGAATAGGCACTGATCTAGCCCTCCCTTCGTCGCCTATTCTTTATATACATCATATTCTC
Source organism: Panulirus guttatus (assembly GCA_032361385.1). Lineage (NCBI taxonomy): Eukaryota > Metazoa > Arthropoda > Malacostraca > Decapoda > Palinuridae > Panulirus > Panulirus guttatus. Next base: position 149 of record JAUUDW010630188.1, read on the forward strand.
TAGTCTCTCACTGAGCCATCCAATCCTTACATATATGTTTGTTGGTGTCTGTACCATTGAGTTTATCCTCGTGTTGAAGTAAGCAAAACTTAGTTACAATCAAACTGAAATAATGGTTTTAATCACTCTTTAAACTCCAATTGGTCCCATCACAGAATAAGGCCTTCAAACTTAGGCCTTAAATGAAACATAAAAAACTAAAGAGAGAATAAGAGAAAGACAAAAATGATCTAAGAACAACCAAGAAAGTGGAAAAATGTGTTATGAGAAGGAGCAGGTTCTTAGGAGAGACACGGTAAGGTAGAGTTCCAAAGCTTAGCGGTGTAGGGAAGGAAACAGATATCACAACGGCCCACTCTTGAGTCGCTTGCAACGGCTACATAGTAATCGCATGACGCAGTAGCTTGCTATCACTTGGCCTAGCTACTGATAGCCAATACTCGAAGTAATATCTGTAGAGAAGGGAAAAAGAACCAACACTGCGGCACAGGCATGTGGGTTAATCCTTGAGATCGGACTAAGAGAATAGATAAGTCGGACTGCTTTACGATCGACTCTCAAGTATGTCCGTAGAGCAAGAACCACCCCAGTGGTGAGAGCAGGACCCCATCACAGAAACAAACTATTTGCTTACATAGTCAGAAAACGTCTTCAGAAGAGATTCTCCGGCAACTGAAAGGGACTCCCAGTCTCTAAAAGGCAATCTTGGATATCTGAGTCTTGATTTAGGACGTCGAATATTACACTAAATGTTAAACTGATAATATGTTCTTTGTGCTGCTTGGTGGGAGGCACAGAACCGTGGAAAATGTTCACGGGTTTTCAGAAAGAGAAATACAGAGAGGAAGTGAATTTTAGAAGCTTCGAGCCTAACAAGGTTACGTCTCCCCTGCTGGGAAATAGTTGTCCACATCTGGGTGTATTGAGGCACTTGTCACTACAAGAGCAAGAAGATGAACAGGGGTCAGAAGGGAGTGGAGGAGTTGAGGCGCGTGTGTGTGTGTGTGTGTGCGTGTGTGTTTAGTCATGAGCGTATGAGATGCAGTTTTGGTTCTCTCTGGTGAGAGAGAAGGAGAGAGAGAGAGTAGAGGGGGGGGGGAGGTGGAGGGAGAAAGAGAGAGAGAGAGGTGGGAGGGGAGGAGGGAGAGAGAGGCGCGGGGCGCTACTAGATCTGCAGCCTCTCACAGGTTATTCATATAAAGAACACGTCACGCCTCCTGAACACATATAACACAAGACTACCTGAAGTCTCTCTCAGGCCTCAGCCTCAGGTGGGTAAGGAGTGCTCCTTCACCCGCTGTGCAGCATTTGCTGAAACTTCAGCAGTATTTCTGAAATGCATTTTTTCCTCTTCTCCTTTAGCGTTTGCGAGTCGTGGACGTCCGGGAAAGTATGCCATGAGGAAGGCAGGTAGGAGATAAAAGCTAAAAAGGGAAGAGTCTCAGTGGGATTGAGGGACCCAAGGCGAGAATCCCAGTGGGACTTGGGGTACCAGGGTCAGAATCTCAGTGGGACTTAGGGGGTTACCAAGACGGAACTCTCAGTGGGACTAGAAACCAAGGAGAGGATCCCAATGACTGGGAACCAAGGCGAGGATCTCAGCGGGTCTGGAGAATAAGACAAGAATCTCAGTGGGACTGGGAACCAAGGTGGAAATACCAGTGATTTCTCGAGGCAACATTGTCCAGCGAAATGGATGGGTATCAGGCGCCTAACGAGCGCCAGTGATGGGTCGAATCAACATTGTATGGCAGTCTGGATGCGACATCAGGCGGGTTATAAAATCCAGTGATCGGGCAACCCCATTAGGCGGAGTGGACGTGAATTCAAGCGAGTTATGAGCGCCGGTGATTGGTCGAGTCAAGATGCTTTGGCGGAGCAGAATAACACATCCGGCGAGTTATCAACCACGCTGAGTCATCGGCGTTCAGAGTCCGTGGCGAGATTTTAAGCGACAAATAACCGCGCCAGGCGCCTGTAAATTCACCGGAGTCGGGACGTCCTGGCGAACTTTTGAGGCGACATCTGGCGAGTTTTGGCCCCGAGTAACTCTACCGGATGGTATCAGCTCTGCCACGGACGTAAGCAACAAGGCTCAACTTAATGATGAGTCTCCAACACTTGTGAAATTGCGAAAGTTTGCGCGAAAATCGAGGCGATGTGCTCAGGTGTCAGAAGACTCGGGGCCCGCTGGATCCTATAACGGGGTCCGTCCTCTCTCTCTCTCTCTCTCTCTCTCTCTCTCTCTCTCTCTCGCTCTCTGTCTCTCTCTCGCTCTCTCTCTCTCTCTCTCTCTCTCTCTCTCTCTCTCTCTCTCTCTCTCTTCTCCTCTTCAACCGGGCGACAGAGGCCGGAATTTAGTAATCCCCGACAGGATTCTCAGCCTTCGAAACAAGTGTTTACAAGGCTTTGGATGATGCCAAGGACAAGGATGACGAGGTTAGGCTGGTCGGTGACCCCATTATCGGAGGTCAGACTGCTTCATAGAAAATGGCAAAAGAAACCCTCAAGAATTTTATAATCATGTTAGAAGCAAGAGTCATTACCCAGTCAACTGGTCCATTGATTAAGCAAGACGGTGATTTAGCTCAAGACGACGAAGCTATGGCAAAATAGCTTGTTTAATTTTTTCTCAATTCGTATTCACGAAAGAGGACAGCTCAGGTTCCAAACCCAGTCCCATTGCTAAGAGGGGAGAACATTCTGTAACGAAGCGACAGACACGTTAAAGATGTACTTAATAATACATAGAATAAAAGTTAGTAGGGCATCAGGTTCTGGTAAGTTTTATCAGAGAACGATGAAAAAAATGCTAAAAATGAGATAGTTAAGCCCTAGACTGCTCTTTCCAGGAAGTCAGGCGTGACAGGGAGAATTCCAGGGGACTGGAAGTTTGCCAGCGTAACAATAATATTCTTAGAAGGTAGGAAGATCAGCCCGGAAATTATCACCCAAATGACCTTGACGTCTGTGGTTGGTAAGCTTATGGAAACCATCATTTAAGACAAGACTGTATATCATATGGAAAAATCATCACTACGAAAACGATTGGCAACATGGTTTTCGATGAAATCTTTTTCATGTTTGACAAATCACTTTGATTTCTTTTGAAGTACCCAACATGTAAGATGAATTGGAAACGGATGATGTCATTTATTTATATCTTCAAAAAGCAAGCGACAAATCCCCTCATGAATGTCTAGCAAAAGTTACATCATATTGTGTACATTGTTTGTAATTAGGTTATCGGAAAATTGACTGGACCAAAAGAAAACGTAAATAATGGTCAAACCTCGAATGGTTGGAAGTATCAAGTGGTGTGCCACAGGAATTAGTTTTGGGACTGCCTCTCTTTCTCATCAGTATTAATGACATTCATGATGAATTACGTTTAAGATATCGAAATTTGCAGAGGACACTAAGCTAGGAAATAAGGCAACAATATAAAACTGGACGACTAAAGCTGTGAATTCACGACGACAGACTAATAGACGGGGCTCCGTGGGAGGTCAATGAATTTTCTTATTGAGAAATACAAAAGCAGACAGAACTGGAAGACTACAGCGGCGAGCTACCAAAACAATCTTTGGATTCAGACATAAATCCACAGGCAGCCGGACAGACGATTTAAATGCATCTACCTTAGAAAAGAGTGTGTTAAAAAGTGATTTGCTACATGCATTCAAAATCATCTATGGCTAGTATGATGTCAGTTTAAGAAGCTGTATAGGGCTAAATTCTTTACTGATTTCACTCGTAGCGATGGACAAATATTTTACCTCGAAAGAGGCGAAATACTTTTTTCTCAACAAGCTTGTTCACATAAGGAATGATATGCCAACTAGAGTAGCTGAAAGCAACACCATAGAAACGTTTAAAAACTGTATTGACAAACACTTCGACTCATTTGAAAGACGTGCACGGGAAAGAGTGAATTGGAACGATGTGGTATACTGGGGTCGACGTGCAATCAATGGACTGAATCAGGGCATGTGAAGCGACCAGGGTAAACCATGGTGAGTTCTGTGAGGCCTGGATGTGGAAAGGGAGCCGCGGTTTCGGTGCATTCCACATAACAACTAGAGAATAGGTCTGAGAGCATGTGGCCTTTCTTAATCTGTTGCTAGCACTAACACTCTAAAGCAGGAAACGGCGATCAAGTATGAAAATTACATATTCTGTCTCTCCCTCTCTCTCCCCACCTCCCTCTAAGTGACAGCATAGTGTCTCCCCAGTGTACAGGGTGTGGGTGATAAGGACATACTTTATGACCTGTTATGACTAAGTATTACAGCCAAGAAATTATCACAGAACCCCGACACCGCCATCAAAACAGACCACAGTCACACGCAACATGCAAGCAGGCGTATAAGAGCAAATATGGTTGCATGTTTTTCACACACACACACACACACACACACACACACACACACACACACACACACACACACAGGAACGGATCACACTCGTTATATCTACATGGAATTTCGCTTCCTGCTCGCCATAACACGGACTTGGGGAATATACATAATTCACATTTCATTTTTGACAGTTGACAGGTTAAGTTTACGGACTGGAGTATAACACGTAGATCAGGGCCTTGAAATGACACGTAAATAAGGGCGAAAGAAATGAAGGCGTAAGGAGAGAAATGACACTAGACACGCCAACACCAACACGAGAATATGTAGTATGTCTCCCTTTACTCTGTCACTTGCCATCATGGTCACTGGGCAGGGAGACACCACCGTCATACTCTCACCTTCTCAACACCCTCGATAAAACCAGGTCAAAAAGTTAACAACTTATCACGTCACCAATTCGTGGGGTAAGCATTCTGCTTCATCGAAAGTTTGACATGTTAACGAGTTGTGAATTCATTGCACACACTGTTTTGAGGTCACCAGGTCACTTATTCATTGTATACTCCTGAAAACTGGGGAGGAAACTCTAAAGAACTCTATAGTTATGTTAGAAGCAAGAGAGCCATTAACTAGTCAATTTGTCCATTGATTACAAAAGCGGTGACTGTTCTAGGGTGGTTAACCTAAGGAAACCATCATTTGAAATAAGATTGTAAACCAGTCAGTGGATCACTACTTGATGAGCGATTCACAGAGAGGATTATGAAAAAAAAACCTCATATCCGACAAATCTGCTTGATTTCTGTAAATCTATCATCACCTTTTATGACGAAAGGAAAGTGGTTAAAGTCGTCCAATCGGATTTTCAGAGAAAATACGAAGGACTAGACTCATGCCTGAAAATGTTTGCAGATGATACTGAGGCCATGAAGGATGCCCTGAGGGATGTAAAGAGTGAAGAAAATTGCCTCAGATTACAAAGGGACCTTGACAAACTCCAAAGTAAGTTTGTCTTATACATGGTTGATGAAATTCATTCCGAATGATATAGGGCAATGAGAAGGGGACACAGTTAAAGGAGTCCTTGATACGAATAAGCTGCATGAATCTGTGTGTGAGAGGAACTTGGGAGTTGACATTGTACCTAATCTATGGCCTGAGCTCCTCCTTAGCAGAACTGCGACGGAGTCATATTGTCTGCTGGCAAATATCAGAATGTCAGTTAAAGAAGAAGGAGTTGGAGGAAACAGGAGAGGCTCGTGATTCACGAGTGTGAGAAGCAGAATGAGGCGAGAGATGAGTATGAGGGGGAGCATGAGGTTGAAAGAGGTGTAGATGGAACATATGGGGAAGAAGGATTTGCAGGAGGAGGAGAAGGAAGAGAAGAGAGAGGAGTAGGGCGAGAGGATCAGTAGAGAGGGAGGGGAGAACAAGAGGCATGTGGAGTCTCTGAAAACGTTACCACATTAACAGGAGGAGGAATCGATAAGGACAAAAGGAACATATACCAGCCAGGAGTGCGTAGGCGATTGCTGTACGTGTCGAACGTCACCAGGTGTTGAGACTGTGCTAGTGACATCACCAAACCTATTTTGCATATTCAGTACCCAAGCCATCACATTATAAGTGTATGCGTAAGCTTTTCATTCATTTTGTCCTCATCTTTGTCACCCACACACATATACTCACATGAAGAAAACTGTTGATAGTGTAAAATCTGAGCTGTTGGAATCACGATAACGACGACAAGCTGCCGTAAACAAAGCGTAGAGAACAGATCCGCATCGTGAAGAGCCACGCACCAGCACACGTCATGCGGGGGTTACGGCAAATGTCATGTAGAGACCATGTCACCTGTCACATTATCGCGTGACCCAGTTTGATCAAGCCCCGTAAAGAACGCGGAGAGTTGACCTTAATTCCCGTGCCCTTATCTGGGTTAGGGGGTGAATTCTTTTTTTTTCGTGGTGCGTGAATGGTCTCTGGAGAGTGATTACTCGAGTGACGATAGGCAGTGGCGGGGCACTGGGTCCTGGTTTGGACCGAATCCTGATTGGTGGACTTTGCTAGATGTTGTATAACATTGCAAGGAGGAAAAATAAGAATTGGAGAGAAAGAGAGAGAGAGAGAGAGAGAGAGAGAGAGAGAGAGAGAGAGAGACCTAATGGCCCTTTAACAAGGCCATAACTACCTGTTAACTTTCATTGTGTAACTACGGAGGTGTGCGCGATGTCAGTCGTGAACTTCAAGCAGAGTGCTTGTCAAGGGCATTATAACACGTAACTCTACTGCTGCTTAAGCAACAAGTCTAGCCTTAGATAGTTGCTTAGAATGAGGCTGTCAAATTATGACAATTGTGAATAGCTTTATTAAATCAATTCTTAATCTTCTCTTTTCTCAGCTCGGTAAGACTGAGTTGTCCAGTCGGCTTTCATATGAACTCATTCTATGATCAGGCCACTTGCTAAATGCCTTAGGCACGATTAATGTCACCTGGAACAGCCCAGTGAGACAAATGCTTAAACAGACCCTACTGTGGATCATATTTCAGGGCACACATTTTGAAATACGTCAGCACCAAAAATATTGATAACCAGGATCTAAAACTAAAGATAAATTGTAAAATATGATTCTCATTTATCATTAAAGGTTTCCAAAACTTTTACTATATTTCCAGCCGGTTTTTATCATCATGTATATATCTTAAGCCATTTAAGCTTGGGCCTAAAATTGTTGATGTGATCCAGTTCAAGATAGGCTGCAACAGTGTGGTGTGGGAAGGGAAGTTTCCTTCCCTTTCATAGGGAGGTTTCTCTAGACATCCATAGCAGAAATTTCCATGCCATCCATGGGAGAACTTTTCCTGCTATTCATAACAGCAAATCCTTTTCGAAATAGCAGAAGAAAAAGTGTTTTTTCGGCTCTTCAAACATGTGCAAAAATTACTAAGACAAATGGTGAGTTCCGTACACAGAGTTTTTCACAATTTGTTTAGGTCGTGTATTCTGCTACATATTACTTTCAACCAAATGTTAAATTTCCGGACGTAGAGCAGACGTAAATTCATCTACTTAACGTAACCCAACTTGCAGGTTTTGCTCTCGAAGAGAACACATCTTGAGCAGAGGAATGACCAGGTCTTCTTGTGTTAACAAACAAGGCATCAGGGGTTGGGTGACACCATCTGTTACGTCAGTAAATGTGTAGTTGTGATCATCACTTCACACTCCCTTCAGGTACACAGGTAAGAATCTTCGTGAAAGGTTATACGTGTATGTGAAGGATGACAGTGGCTTCCCTTTACAGGCGTTCCCTGGTTCCCCTTGGTAACCACGACCGACCTGTTTCCCGCCCACGCCATCCACCGCAGGTCTCATCTCCTAGGAGCCCGGACGATGAAATCAACTTCTTATCTCCTCTGGTCCACCCAGCTCTTCTTCCTGAGGGACAGCTGATGCACGAAGTTGCAACACGGACGAACGCCAGATTGCTACAGTGGTATCTCATGTGTCGCCTCGTTACCTACGGCACCTGCAGGGAGAGGAGCGGAATAGGACGCCGTTCCCACGTTGGGGCTTAGCCTGAAGAGCTGCTGAGCGCTTGGGTGTTGAATGCCCGTCGAGGCGCTGTGTGTGGTTGGGGTTAAATCCAGCGGATGTCAACGAACAGCGTACAGAAAGGGTGTTCCAGCCTGGAATACCTTTGTGAGAGCGTCAGCGGCATCATGACAGCCGACAACCTCGATAGAGACCGTGGAATTATTCTGTGAAAGCTATTATCCACGGCTGTGACTGTATCTGAAATTGTAAAGGGACACAGAACCAGTGTTCACATCCGCTTATTCTCGCCATCCATCAGGGAATATAGATATACATGTGTCGGATGAATTTTAAGGCGTGGTATATATATATATATATACATAGCTGCTGGAATACAATACAGAGGGTTCGGCGTTTATCACGCATGGTCAACAGAGTTTAGTGTATTTTGTTGACACTGACCCGTGGTTCAGGAAATAAGGGGTAGACTCCTTTGAATGCAATAGCTCTGTGTCTTCCGATACCTCACGAATTTCCTCGTCGTCCTTGAGTTTGACAATGATCGTTCCCAAGTACGCCAAAGGAAGCCGCTGATCGACATATGTCTGGCAAGATCTCATTTGCCTCAATGTCTCAAAGAAAGCAACGCTAAACACCTGTTGGAGGAGTGAGCGCTGATCTGCACTCCATGACAGGGAGATACAGTGCGACATTGAGCTGGTATAGACGGAGAGCCGACATAACTATCTGATGCGCACCATGTGTGGTGCACACTTGCCATGGACGAGCAATTGCAAGAGAGACTTGTTCTGGATGTAGCCTCGCATTTATGTCCCCGTATTCACACTACAAAGGCTTGCTTGCTCGGAACGATCTTATGCCTTACAATCGTCTCTTCCTCCTCTACCATTTACTGATAAGGAGGCATTGATCTGCTTCACGTTCTACTGAAACTGCTGGATTTACTGATTCGTCATTTGATACGTTCCTTATACCGAGCGTCGCGTTATCGGGAGAGGACACAGCATGTGCTGTGGATGATACTGCAGAGAACCGACAGGGAACAGAATGCGGGGTTTATCACTGGTCCGCGGGCCTTCCTTAGACGCATTATCTCCTATCAGATTTCCTCATCTTTGTTGCCCCCGTCGTAACTCAACCTCTTCTGTTGATACTCCCTCCTTCGTTCCCTTCCTCGTTGTTATTCTCCCTCACCCAGACACTCTTCCTGCTCTCTGATAAACATGGACGTAAACCTCCCTGGCTACCAAAACCACCACAAGAGTCCTTCGCCACGAACTCCAATGTCTCTACTGCTTTCTAATCCACTGGCACGGGTTCGATCCCCGGTGCTGTCCGATGGCGCTCAGCTCACCCCAGCCGTTCATCTTTCTCGTAGATTTAGGTAAATGCATAACAGCTTAAGGTGGGGCGAAGCACCACAGCTGTGACAAGCTTAGCCAGCCGACAGCTCGTAACTCGGCCCAAGTCTCCCAGGAGGGGTCCATGTCTAGGGACATGGCCCTTCACTGACAGACCCAACTATCGAACTATCTCCGTAAGGAGAAAAGCCACCCCTTGGCTAATCCTGAACTTTTACGCCTTTTTTAAGATACATGATCTCGGTAATTACGACAGACCGAAATAATCCTTGTGCAAGCTTGTAGGATATCTTGGTGTTCTCACTTTATGCGGTGTAGTCACAGATTCTTGTGAGTCTATGATCTTCCATGATAAGGAAATGGAGACTTTAAAGGTATTAGTTTTTCAGCAATATACTTAACACGAAATGTTTGTTGCGTGAAACGTGTGAAACGTATCTATCTTTTTTAATCTTTTTGTTTAGTGAGCATATTTAGGCTTCAACGTTTCTGCTGTTAATTGATTATACATCTGTCATTCACTCTTTAAACCACGAGATTAGAAGCTCTCTTTTTCAGATGGTTCGGCTGATTTCCTGATTCTGATGACCAATATTTTTGTAGCCGTCTGTCTTCATCGGCCAGTAGTAATTTAGAGCTGGAGGGCCTTGATATAGCCTCTCTGTCTTCGGGCGAAATCTCTGTAGCCCCGTCCCATCTTGTCATAGCTCACCTTCATTGACTATTCGTATTTTGTTCCCTTCCACACGCTGGCTGGAGACCCACCAACACCACGTGCTGGTGGGTCTCTCGAGGTCACGGGAAGGAAGGCTCAGTTAGGTGCTTTGTGTAAGCTGGTTGTCCCAGACACAGTCTTTTGAGGCGACTTGGATGGCGCAACTTCCTCCTCCTCCTCCTCCGTCGCCTTCTCCTCCTCCCGGTCCAGCGCATGTGGTCGTTCTCCTGGCGATGCTCTTCCTGTTCTTGCTGCAACTAGTGCTGTTGTTGATGATGTTGCAGGAGTGTTGCTGCTGCAATAAGAGTGTTATTGCAGATGCTTCTGCAACGTTTCATAGAACGCTTTCATAGAACACATAATGCCTGCCGGCGGCAAGGAATCGAACCCCTGTGCCATATGTGTGGTAGCTCGATTCGTTAATCACTCGGCTTTGCTGCTCTATTAAGAGCAACATAGCCGAGTGGTTAGTGTACCCAGCTGCCACATAAAAGGTACGAGGTTCGAATCCTTACTGTTGGAGGGTATTATACGATATATTCATATTCATAATACAAGCAAAATTATATGAACGAATCAAATTTACAGTAAAACGAAGTGAAGAAAGATTTACATGATAAAGCTGTATGCATTCACTGTAGGAGAGTCTGAGCAGCTGCTGCAGTCACCAGTGGTGAGCGTGTTGATGGCGATGACAGTGGTGGGTGTGGAAGAAGGCCTGATGCCACCTGTTGGAGTGGGGGCTGCAGATCATGGACGAAGCAGCCTCTTGCCCTGGGTATTGACATGGGAAGAGCAAATACAGTGAAAGAAAGACACCTGAGACGCATTTTACGGGGAAAATCAAATCCGCATATCATTTACATATCTGGAGCGCATTGGGAAAGAGGATACGAGTGGGGGGTTATATTTTTTTGCTGTATGCAGGAAATTGGATTTGAATTTCCAGTCTGTAATGTGAACATGGACGTTGGCTAATGTGTGTGTGTGTGTGTGTGTGCCTGTCCGTCTGTCTTTTCCAGGAGGCCCTGCAGCTGCATCCAGTAGTCGGGAAAATAATGGAGTCCTCTGGATGGGGAAGTTCTTTGACGAGACTGTACTCCCGACGATATAGCTTCACCAAAGGCGACTATCTACCCGCGGTGTAACCTGCTCACTACCACACACACACACAC
>JAUUDW010630199.1:0-18890 GCA_032361385.1 Panulirus guttatus
AGGCATTCAGTTGCCCAAACCGTCTCATTTACCAGAAAATAAAGAAAATATAAACCAGTGCTACACATCAATCCTCACCACTGTTAACTCCGTTCCCTAAACACCACCACACACTACCACTCCATGACAGAGCCACTCACTATCCAAAGCTGAGATGCGAAGCTGAAGTAGACTTTATCTTTTACCAGCTTATCTTACCGGCTTACCTTGGGATTCGCGTAAACAGACTCGTATACGATTCTGACGGGCGTAATGAGCAAGGTGAAGACTGGCGCGAGGGCGTCCTGCAGCCGCAGGAGGTACCCGTCGATGATGGTGATGTACTTGTCTAGGCCCGCCGCCAGGCCCTGCCGCAGCCACATGAGCCTCACGCCCCACGCGTCCCACCACTGAAAGCGAAGGTTTTCCGTGGGATTTCAAGACAGAGGAAGGAAAGAAGGAGGGGGAACGGGCTTAGCTAAAAACAAGTGCTAGGCTAACTCTTGCTAGGCTAAGGCCTGGCGTTTAAACCTGAACAAATTGAGGGATGATATTGCTACAATTTACCAAAATTGATTGATTTTTAATCGAATAGATTCATTCTCAATGATGGACTATGATAGGGACTTTCTTTGTTAAACCCTCCGTTGTATTGAGATATCTGGACGATTAGGGAGCCTGGCCCTGTCAAGACCCTCCGTTGTATCGAGATATCTGGACGACAGCAGAGACTGCCATTGTCAGACGCTAGAAATGAAAGATATTTGTTCAGAGTGACTCTCCTCCCTCCTGCGGTATCAGCCTTAGGCCTTGTAATGCCGCGCGAACGGAGACTACCTCCTGTGTGCCTGGAGGGGGCGAGTCGAAGTCACTCACGCATACATAGTTGGGTAAATTAAGTACATGCATGCAGAAAACTGATTGTTTAAAACGACTTTTTTAAGTCACTATCTCATTTTTTAAGTAAAGTGGATAAATATGAAAGTAACCATCTCTGCTCCTGAAATACTCATTATCCAATTATCAGAACGATGGGCGCGTCATTAAATATTTAGACGCGCCAGAATCGACCAAGAGGCGAAGAGGGAGGGTAAGAAAATAGTTACAGGCAACCAACCTCCCTTTACAAATCACAGCGTCGCTTGCTCGCTAACGCACCGAGACAGAAGCTACCAGGGTTCGGGCTAGGCTCTCCCATTATCAGCATCTCCACCGTCAAGAACAGAGTTTGCCTCAGGCCAGATAACATATCTCTCTGAGACAACGCAGTTACATTACCGATGTATCCCTCCTCACACACACACACACACTTGGGGCTACGGCCCTCAACAGCCTCGCTTGTCTACCGTACACTCAGATTTCATAATGTTTACAGCATTGATTTCCTCTTTATTTAACACGGCCCGTGTGTTCGTCTATAAGACCTTCATATCTGAGTCTCTTTGCTGTGATATGATTTCTTCGTCATTTTGATGCTCACTTCTTTTTCTTATTGCATTTGCTACATTTGTCCACCACTTTGCGTCTTATAGTTAATCGGTTCTTCCCTGCTTCAGTGAAATGTTCAGAACTGATGGGGAAGCTAAATGTCGTAACTGAGTCTCCACTTGTCTTGGCCTTTAAGCGTTGGCAAGACTGATATTATTTCCCCATAGTTAATCCCTCTTACTTTAGATCCGATTATTGCTCCTCGCACGTAGACTCTTTCCCAACTCCCTAATAAAGCTCCCCTTCAGAGTGCTGGACCAACTGGTGATGTGTCATTCTGATCCAGATATAATATGTAATGGGCTCCCGTGGTGTAACGGTTAGCGTTCCTGACCTTGACGCATTCACGGGCCCCCCAGCCCAGGATTGAGCGCACACAGGTTCGAATCCTGGATGCGGCAGTCGGTCCACAATCAACCCAGATTTTCATCCCCCCGTTGGGGTTGGTCGGTAAAATGGGTACCTGGCTCGGGCTAGGATATATATATATATAGCGTTAATGGGATGGCATTGATTAGGGCCTCAGCTGCCCCTGCCGTCTCAGAATATTTTTCTACAGATCTCTTAGTCAAGGTACTTGAGGGCAGACCTCGCAAAGACTAGTTTATAGTTTACCTCCTGCAGGGATTTATTGGTGATTGGGTACCACTTCAACCTCATTCTTAACGGGTAGATTCCTGAGCTTCCCTCACTGCAAGACGATAAGTATAGCCTAGCCTCATTGTGCACCGTTCCATCTCATTGCATTTGTTAGTTTAAATATTATTATCCATAAATCCAACCATAGCTGGAACCTACATAACTCCCTTTCGTTGGTGTGTTATAAACCCCAATATTCATTCTTGTTCACATAGCTTTGTTAGTGTATTAGACAAATTTAGAAGAAGGCTGGGGACGAAGAGGGATGCGGTGTATCATAGATGAGGTGAGTATATTAAAGATCTGGGAGGAAGTGATGGTGAAGGAGACGTGTCTACGAGTCCATGATGTTTAGAGGGAAGGAGTGAGGAATGGATATTTGCGAGAGGATACTATTATAACGAAGGAAGTGAGAAGAGCAATGAAGTCCTTCAGGAGTGGAAAAAGTGGGAAGATAGACTCTGAGAGTTTTACGAAGTGGAGGTGACACTACCGTAGAATAATGGGTCTGGAAATTATGTAGGGAAGTATGAAGAGAGACGAATTGTCAGTTTCCGGGACAAAGGAAATATTTGTTCCACAGTGAAATAGGGAATCAAAGTCATTGTGAAAATGACAGTGGAACAGGTCTTTTGAGCATAGCTGTATGGGTGAGTGTCTGTGGTAGGGTAGTGACTGATTGTGTTAAAAGAGTTAGTAAATTTAGCCGTTGATGGTGAGGAACAAAAAGGTGGATTTAGGAAGGGATGAGGGTGTGCTGAACAGATTTTTGCACTGAGACAAGTTGTATAAAAGTGTGTGTGTGTGTGTGTGTGTGTGTGTGTGTGTGTGTGTGTGAAGAGTTAAGGCATTAAGGGAAGACATATGATAAAGTGTATAAGAAAGCGCCTTAGGATTTTTTTTAGTCCTGTCTTTGTGCGTATGGAAGTCTTCTGAATTCTGTTGAGATCATTTACAACAGAAGTTGTGCATGTGTGGGAGGACGTGGTGGTATGAGTGGTCGGTCTTAAATAAATGTAACACTTTGATAAGGTCGCGTGATGTCCTCAGGGGTTACCTAACGCCTCTGTGGGAGGGACATTACGTGAGGTGAGGGCACGTTGGGGTGAAAGTGGGGGTCATACCAGAAGGAATAGTAATTTGCCACAGTTGCTGTTTGCAGATGATGCTGTGTCGTAACCCAAATTAGGGGATGGTTTGGATATGATGGAGGGGCATTTGGATGATGTATGAAGGATGAAGTGGATGCTGAGTGTGGATGTAAACATATTAAGGATGAAGTGGATGCTGAGTGTGGATGTAAACATATTAAGATACTAGTCTCTGCAAGGGAGGAAAGTGAAATTGTAAGATTAGTCTGGATGATGAGAAAATGGAAGCCATGGATGAGTTTATATGTTTGGGGAAGCTGGTAAGCTTTGATAAACGAAGAATAAGCGTAGCGGGTGCAGATGTTTGTCTCAAACCTGATATACTGATGTGAACCCCAAGTTCTTATAGGTCGAGAGAAGTAATAACGGAGCAACAGTAGAGACGAGTGACATGAATAATACCTTTAGAATCAAGAAGTATGAGCATGTGTGAAGGTTACGTGGGATGTAGGTAGAAAACGTTAGTAAGATGCTTGGGTTAAACTATTTTAAAATGAGAAGGTTATGTAGGAAGTATGTGGCAGGTTGGTCGAAAATACATGTAGTAGACGAAGGTACACTGAGGAGAGGAGAGCTAGAGATGGACAGATGTCGCAAGAGGATGGATTAGGGCTTGGGATGTTTCAGGTCAGGGTGCCATAGGAATGGTATGGGATTAGGTGAAATAAGAACATTATGTGTGTATATATTGTTACTGAAGACTTCGATCTCACGTCATCAGTCAGATTAGAGTGCAAAGTGAATGAAAAGTAACACAAGTGCTTTTATAAGTGTAGATACGCGGGGTGTGGGTTACACATACTGTATGAGTATGGGAGTGATTCATAGGTTGTATATTCCTGATTCAGCCCACTGAATCGCAAATGGATAGATGGATAAGTTCAACATCATCCTCAAACATACACTAACTCAACATCACCTTCAAACACCTACAACTTTAACATCATCCTCAAACATCTGCAAGGTTAACATCTTCCCCAGAGACCTGTACGTGATCCTCACAAACATCTATAAATTTAACATCATCTTCAAACGTCAACGAAATTAACATCATCTTCAAACATTTACTCGTGTGGCTGGCGTCCTCTGGTGAGTCATTTACATAGATAAGCTGCTAGCAGCCGTGGCTCCGAAGACTTAATAAGCCTTGCGAGACACCACCACTGGCTCTTACCCCTGGTTGAAGACGTCCCTCTACCACCTGTCTCGTCTTCCCCCTCATTAAGACGATAAGGGAGTTTTCCAACCGTTGAGGCATCCTTCCTCTTATCCCTGCCTGAGAATACATTTCCCATTTCTCAAGAAAATCACGGAGGGAACTCTGTCAAGTGTCTTGCGTTAGTCCATGAACACACACTCCTCCAAGCCACCATCATCATCTGGGCTCCTCCAAGCTGCCAGCATCATCTAGGCTTCTCCAGGCAACACTTGTCCCTCACATCAACTCATCATATGGACCGCTACACTCCGTCTGTATGATTATCTTTTTGCCTTTTAGTGTGGGGTTCATTAGGCAATAATCTGATATTTCCCACAGTCATATCCACCTGGGTCTCGCGAGGAATACTACAATCTTCCCTGCTACGAATCACATCTACGAATTCTCTCCCTCACTGAGCAGTCAGTATCTGCATTTCAGCCTCACCATTTAGAATACCGATGCCGGTCAAGTATTTACTTGCATCTGAGCATATTTAAAACGCGTCAGTTTTTTAAGAAGCCGTGCACGACTTTAGCCAATTAAGTTTATCAAATTCCTTATGCGTCAGCTGACACAGCAGATCTGAATCGTGAGTCTGGTGTTTATGTAAAGCGTCGTGGCGTTCGACAGGACACGTTCCCGCACACCCACAAATGAGGCGGCCGAAGGATAGAGGTATGTGATCATCGATTGACTCAACACCTCAGAGGTTAGCTGAAGGAGGCTCCTTCCCGATCCTGAGCCCGTGATAAGGGAAGGAGAAACGGGTGGCAGGTAATATTGGGTAGGCCTGATGTCCCTTTCGGGTCAGCGACGTAATCTCTGGGTCGGAAGGAACAGTAGCAGTAGCAGCAGCAGCAGCAGCAGTAGTAGTAGCAGAGTAGCATGATCGTCAGCAAAAGTAGCAGAAGCATTAGTAGCAGGTAATGGTAGTGGTAATAGTAGTGGAATCAGCAACAATACAAGAAAACAAAAAAAAAAAAGTTCAAAAGAGTGACTCTTTTTGATGTACGTAAGAGAGGCAGGGATGGTCGTAGTTGTAGAGGTGGTGGGTGTAGTTATTGAAGCTATGGACGCATCTTAAAGTGCGTTGCCCAAACTTGTGAAATATGTTCATGTCTTGGCCCACTGATCTAAGATGTAAACAGTTCGAAGAATATTTTCTTATCCATCACCTGAATGCAGTTCAGTATTTGCGAACAGACAGATTATGTCCTTTACAATTCTCTTGACGTAGGACGTTAGGTTTGGCACCATATCGACTCCCAAGGACTCTTCAAACACAGGTTCCTGCAGCTAATCTCTTGCTGTATAAGACTCGTACGGAGAGCTTCTCTCACTGTGTCCCATCCCCATTACTTACTCGGGATGAATCCTATAAACCGTGTCATTAGTTCAAACTGCAGCTTAAGTTTATGTCGTCACGCAGTAAAAGATCTGGCAGTTTAGTATTGATATAAGCCATAATTATTCTACAAACAGCTTTGGTTGTTGCGGTAATGGCAGATAAAGCCAGAGTAATTTATCAACGTTTTGATTATACCTGTAATGGGAACAGAGTTAACTGTTAAAACATCAAGCCAATGGAAAAATACAGGGAAACAGAGGTACCACTTCAAATACTTACATAAAACGTGTGAATCTGGTAAAACACAATGGAAAACAAAAGCTGATAGATTAATGCAGGGCATTGGAGAGAGAGACACAGACAATGCATTACAAGAGCAAGGGCGGAGTGGGTTAGGCAAGGGGCTAAGCAAGCCAAAATCATCTCACATACACACGCGAACATTATTTACATGTCAGGTAGGAAACTCCATGAGGCGAGTAAGCCGACACACTCACATACAGTCACCACTTACAACAAATCCATTTCCTTACGACGAAAATCTCGAGAAAAACAGCTACGAAAACATATAAGAACAAGTCATATCGCTGTTCAGATGAATGTCTGCATTTGATTTTTATCAAGATAACGTTACGATAAATCTGTGATGTTCTAAACAAAAAACTTAGAAATTTAAGTTGTATTGAAGTCCTATTTCATTTTTTCATATTGCAGTGGAAAGTGTATGGTACGTAAAAGTCAATAATTGAAATATTAAGCACCGTATGACTTCCAAGGTTCTTATATACGCATCTCTTCAGTATGTTTGGTCTCTAAGGCATATTATCACATTTCGATTCCATTTGGTTATGAAAAGACAGTAGATTACAAAAGCACATCTAGTTTATTAGGTATCTAAAATGTTCCATACAAACCAAGCATGAAGGCACATGGCACATGGTAAAGTTAGCCTAGTTAAATCTGTAAAAATGATAGGATGTTATCTACCACCACAGAATAACAAAGACTATGATGTTCATTACTAACACATTTCATGATTACTTTATCTTCTATAGAACGCCCCTCATCCTTCATGACATTGTATCGGTTCATGAATATTTAAAAAAAAAATCACTTTAATGCTGGGGTCAGTCATAAAAGAAGGATGGCATATCATGAAGTGAATGAGAAACCTGGATATATTGGTAACGACATAAAAGCAGGGAAGAGAAAAATAAATTCTATGTACATAACAAGTGTGAGCCACAAATGAAAAGAACAGGACTTAATCACATGTCTTTGGCAGACAGAAGAGTTGACTTTGTCGATGCATGTACACAAAACAAGCTGAACTACGGGTCTCATGTCAGCAAAAAGAGCTACCAGTAACATCTGGTGTATACAGGGAACAAACCAACAAAAAAACATTGCTGAGCCACAAGCCAATAGCAAGAGGGAGGCGGGGTCCCTGGCATCACACACCCTGGGCCAATCTCTCTCGCCTCGCTAAGCCCCACACTACTTCGCCTTGCCATTGCTAAACAGCTGCGATGCTCCAGCTCGATTCAAATACGGTCTAAGGCGAAGCAGAACCTGCCTGCTTAGCTGGTCACTAACCCACTCCATTCTCTGCTGTGCGTAGTCCAGGAAGCGGAGGGCCATGGAGTCCGTCCAGTCGAGCAAGGAGAGCGCTGGCTGCGGCCACGGCAGGTTGTGTAGGAACGTCCACCACCACACCAGGATCATCTGCAAACACACGCAAGCTGGTCTACAATCTGTTTTTCAAACTGCATCATTTTACATGCACTTAGATACTCAGCATTCACAAAGTGTCAGGATTTCGAGGATAGTGACGAACATGTTTTCAAGTACCCATTTATTCATTGATTAATATTGTCCCAGGACCCCTTGAAATGGATCCTGCAGCTCCAGGACTGCGTTGCTTCCAGTAGCAGGGAAATTATGGACTCATTTAGAGTGATAAGTTCTCAGAGGAGATTGTACTTCCAATAATAGAATATGGTGACCTTTTTTCATTCCCGGTGTAACCCAAGGCAGACGGAGCCCAGTAACATATGGTCAATTAGTCGTAAGGGTATCTAACTTTGTTGGATATTTTTATTAACATATTGAACTAAATAAATTATGTTTGAATCGCGTAAATTCCGGGCCAATCCTCAACCCAAGTTCGTGTCTCTTTTAGTATGTCCTGTAGTTTCAATCTCTAATTATCCCACAACCCCTCAATCGACTTTGAGTGCAAGTTGCTATACGAAAAAGATACTGGATTTTCTTTATCATTAATGAATGAGAAAGGTATTCTGAAGTACACAGAATAAGAAAATGGAATCTATGAATCGAGTAAACCATGAAGTCAATTTTCTTATGAGAATGATCAAGTCTACAAAAGAAAAACGAGAAAGTTACCAAACACGCAATTAACTCGCATACACAGTTGTAAACACGCTGAGGAAGTTGCCAGACGCGCGATACCTGTCTCCCACGCAGTTTCATTATTCATCCATTTTCTTGGCAGGATAGAAATTGCTTGCTGTCGTAGTGATGTTCGAGAAAATATTTCATTAATAAGAGGAAAGGTTGTGCTGGCAATGCGGGTAGCATGCGGAACAAAAATAGCGGGGGTTGGTGGAACCAATGAACAATGCAGTTCCGCCATTCAGGGTGTGATGGCCAGGGAAGGAGGGAGTAGTGGGTGGTAGTGAGGAACCGGAGGGCCCGACGTGAATAAGAGAATAAGGGAAGGGATAACTTTCTGAGAGTCTGCCAAGGATATGAAGAGGATGAATCACGACGAAGTAGTGAACTTATGTCTGCTGTAGTTCTGATGTTGCCAAGCGAGTACTGACCGCTAGGGTTAAAATGCCGTGCACGTTACAGATGCAAGAGATGGCTGGGAAATACCCCATTGCCCTAACACCACCCAAAACTTTAATAACCTCTCTCTCACACAATATTTATCATTGACTGAAACTTCCTCCTCAAATGTCCAAGAGTCGTTCCACGCATTAATATTCTCCACGAGAAATTCCACCACCGCGATTCCACCTTAGCGGCATCCGACTACATTTATGAAGACCAACGAGTTCTTGCAAACCTTCGAGTCAATGCCCTGAATAAGTTTACCATTCCAGCGATTGAAACGTTAATCCCTTCCTTAAACAGACCTCGGTTAGACCAACATCAGCCGTAAGTTTGTTTACGGGATGGTCTAATATCAAAATTTACTTTGATGTCTTAGGACATATATGAATTCAGGATCAACAGATTTGATGATCCTGTTGGAGGTTAGGAGAGCATTTACCTATCGTCGTTTAACACACTGTTCATCCCAGAAAATACAAGTTTGGTGTCCTTTGTATTTACCTCATTGATGACGATGAACCAGCCGATCATGGCGATCTGCTTCATGGTGAGGTAGCGAGGCTTGGCAGCGTAGTAGACATCCTGGACGGTTGGTTGCGAGGCTACCCACCTCACGCTCCGCAGATCGGCTAGGGCCAGCCTCTTGCCTTGCGGCTGCTGTGTCCTGGGCTGCGCCTCACTCATCCTTTCTCTGTGGGAAGATGGAACAGCAAGACATCAGGCGTGTGCGAGTAGGCTGCAGCGCCCAGCCTTGAGATGTTAACCCCATCGACAACACTAGCTTTTCTTACACAAGGGTCAGATTAGATATGAGTTTGAGAACAGGCTGCTTACATGAACCGCGATTATTTCAGTAACTTTATACACACATACGTACATCCCAGAACAGAGACGCAGGGATACTCAGAAAAATACATGAGCAAACGGAAGCTTTCGAATGAGAGTGTGAATGCATCCAGAAACACCTGGAGATGTGAATTATCACGAAAGCGATCGGATCGTGGTTAATTTTCCTTTGTGGCTACCAGCATCATACTGAAATTCATAATAGGAGTGAAAGTTTAAGAAATGGAGCTCGGCAAATGTGGAACATCCTCTGTTAGCATGTACGTACAAAGAGGTGGTGACATTGATAGGTAGTACCTCAAAATCTTGAATACAACACTGATTTATACATGACAGCTGGATGATAATGTGAGAGGGTGGGGCCATTTGGTCGTCTGTTCCAGATGCTACCTCGCTGTGGCGGGAAACGGCGACATATGGAAAAAAGAGAATGAATCAAAATGCTAATGTCCCTCTGGCGCCAGAGTCGGAACATAGCCTCCCGTCTAGGAGGGCTGAGCGGTTTCCAGAACCCTTTCCTCGAACACCATCAAACGACGGTCCTCTTCCTCACCTGATGTCTCTCGGAAAATCAGCTGCTCGAGTGTCACCTGTTATCAAACATCGAATTACAATCTTTACAATCGTGTCTGCACTAAAAGAGGTGTTTTTTCACTGACCGCAGGACAAAAGGAACCATTGCTCGCCTCGTGGATCTTGATTCTATTATTCTAAGACTATTCAGATCGTAATTTGTTGGAGAAAAGATATTGATTGGTTGGCGGACCCCAAGAGGGGCAACGAACAATGTATAGGTGGAAGATTGGAAAGGATACGGCTTCAACTCCTCTGGGAACATCTTGCGTAGAACGAAGTCAATATTTGTGGTGTATATTGAAATAACCTTCACATAGGATTTCACTGCATCGAATCGTGACAGGAAGCTAAAGAGTCGAAGAGTTTTGTATGGAGGATTTCAAGGGACATGTCCTTCCCAAAATCTCGAGAATTATGGTAAGGCATTGATCAGAGTAACAGAAACTGTTTTCAAATATATTTTCTTAGACCGCAGCCTCAGTGAGGAACGAGAGTAATGCAGTTCAAGAATTTGCCTCAAGCTCCACTGATTAACAGTAGGTATTGACGTAAACTAATAAACTGAACTGAAATTTGACAACTAGGTAATATCATTTAGAGATTTTACTGAAATTTAAATGAAACGTAATTTCACGTATTATCCTTTCCTCTGTAGAGTGAGAATCATGGCGTTTTCTTCTGTCTTTATTATTTTTCTTTCCATCCATCAGCAGCCTAACCCTGGTATAACGAAGATGCGTTTGACCTGATCCGCAAGTCAGGTTAAAGGCCAGTGGCGTCGAGGGTGTAGTGAAGATGACGGCGTAGTGAAGAAAGACCCAAGCCTGACCCACAAAGGATAGGTTTCAGGTAAGTGGCGCTCTGAGTGTAGTGAAGATGCATTTGTTGAGGGAGTACTGAAGATGAGTTTGCTGAAGGTGTACTGAAGATGAGTTTGGTGGTGTCTGCCCCTGTAGTGAACATGATAGTGAGTGGTAGTTGGGGAGAGAGAGAGAGAGAGAGAGAGAGAGAGAGAGAGAGAGAGATGTTACTTTCACTAGCAAATGGTGGCGCTTCTAACTATATTCTGATTTCGTGAACGTAAAACGTCATATGAAAATCATAGGATACAGGCGAAAGCTGAATTCCAGAACTACAAAATAAAGTTCGGTAACGTATATCATTGTGTAACATATATACGGTGATGATTAGTACTAGAATCACGGTGATGGGCAGTTACCGGAAGAGCCATGCTAATTGCACGATTCTTCTTGTCTCTACCTTGACCTTCGACCTCTTGACATCAGAATCGTTCGGGACCTTTCTTGTACTTGAGGTAGCAGCATTTCTACTAAAAGCTGTCAAAATCCGCCTCGTTGACCTTGAATCACTGCACAGAAAGGAAATCATCTCCAAAACAAACTCATAAAGTACAATATTGACCTGGATCCTTTTTGACTCTTCACCTCCAAATGAAAAGCACTCTGTGTTTGCCTTCAAATTATCTTTAAATATGTATCAAATCGGACGTTGGCCCTTTTTTTTTCTACACTTATCTTGCGAAAACAGAATTGTGGATGGAAAAACGGCGAGGTTGATTTAGTGATAAGTCAAAACTTCAGGCTGTGGATACGTGATTATTGTAACAGAAACGAAATCATCTCCAAAATCAGTTCAGAGTGCTGCAGTGACGTTAACATTGGATATTTGACTCAATAACATTATTTCTCTTTGTTCACGTCCGAGGTGTCTTAAAATACAATTAAAATCAGATGGGTTTTCGGAGCTATCCTACGGAAACTATGTGGAAGAACGGACAACGTATGGACGAAATGACAGACGGACGCAAAAGTTGATTACTTTTGTGGTATTTTCG
Organism: Panulirus guttatus; assembly: GCA_032361385.1. NCBI lineage: Eukaryota > Metazoa > Arthropoda > Malacostraca > Decapoda > Palinuridae > Panulirus > Panulirus guttatus. Next base: position 11,946 of record JAUUDW010630199.1, read on the forward strand.
AGTCCCTAATAACATACTAAAAAAAAGTCTTTTTACACAGCAGCCGACATGGCGTGGGTGAAAACAGGCTCTATACGTGGCCATCTCCGAGGAATGGAAAAAAGGTATGAAGAAAAGAAACTAGAAAGGTAAATATCAACTCCTCTGGTGGGTGCAGACCTGATTTCGAAGAATGGAGAGGTTATGGGAAGAGGGAAAGACGGTACAAGGGACAGAAATTCCACAGCTCCGGTGTTTAAAGAAAGAAGTGCATCATAATGGTCATCCCTCGTGTGCTTGGTCTCCACAGAAAAACTAAGGGAAGCCGTGGCCAATCATGTGCTCTGGGTCCAGGAGATAGTGGCGGAAACACCTGCAAAAGGTTCACTGGGAGGCCGAAAAAATACCCGAGCAGAGAGAGGATTGCTACTTCACCACAGACAGATACAGATTGTTGGTGAATAGTGCCAGGATGAGAGAGAAAGTTGAAGGCTATCGATTCCATGATGGCTGATGGAGTTGGAAAGAGAGCCATATGCAAGGAATACTCCACACCGGGATTAATAAAACTTCCGTAGAAATAACTACATGCAAGAACAATAATTTTGGCAACCGTACAACACCTCTAACTTTTGGGAAGCAGATTTTGCGACGTTGTTTCATGAGGTTTCCAGGAAAGTGTGGAGAACATGGCTATACCCAATACGCTCATATCATTACAGGGCTGAATTGTTGCGTTCTGAAATTCAGTAGCAGGAGACAAGCGAGATTTAGGAGATAAAGGTACACACTGCATTCTATTACTGCTGAATTTAACCAGGTTATTGCTTTCTCATTCAGCAACGCTGCACTGATTCGAATTGAGAGAGGAACTATATTGAGAGTGCAAGAAAAAGAAAGAATATTGGAGCAAGGGAGTGGACCGAAAGTGAGTTGAAGTATGTGAATTGGAGGCATTGGCACGAGAGTGGATAGGATTAGAGGTTGAAGAAATGTCATCCATGGATAGAGGATAGAGGGTAGGCAACAGGACATAACCTTGAGGGACACCACTGTCGACAAAATACGAGGCAGAAGTCGCTACATCAAAAACAACCATAATGGAAAGACCAGAGAGACTGGACAGAAAGACGCAGAAAAGCCAAGGAAAGGAAGTCTGAAAAGCTGATACCTATGCCACACCCACTTCAAGTTCTATGTTTTATTCACAACGCGCCACTCGACCCAGCAAACATATGGTCGATGTAAAAGCAAAATTATGGATTACCATCGCGTGATATCTGATTCCTGGGCATCTGGTGAATATAACAAGTGGTTCCAGTGGGCTTATTGCCCATCCATCGCTGAAAGGAAAATCCGGTGTTTTCCCTAATGGACAATACTAAATCAGGTCCTTTCTGGGGTAGAATAAAAAAAAGAATACGGCAACTTTGCTTTTTTCTCGCCATAATGAAAAAAAAAGGATGTTTTGTTTGATCTTGGCTGGTTAGAGCAGCGTGTGTTCTAGCCGAACGTCAGTGATCAACATGCATGAATTTGAGTGATGTTATGTGCATGACAATGGACGCAGAGGAATGGAGTATAGACGTGTACTCGTTCGCCATCGCGTGAATGCATACATGTTATTCATCAATTTATCTGTGGTACTGGAGTTACACACACACATCGTTTCTCATTCATATCTATAATGAATCTGCAATGTCCGTTTACATTTTGAATGATTTAGGTGCTTATGACATGAAGCCGAGAAAACTGTGCAGATTCCTTTATAAAAACCTGTAAATTATGAACCTCAGTTTACATGAATATGAGCGCTGTTCGCCTCTCATATGGGGAGAGAAAATTTACAACAGTGGGGCAGGATTAATATAACCATATTTCATATTCAGTTCACTCCAGTGATAGAACCTCGATGACCTGCACTTAGCTTACTTCAGGTTCGCGCATACTGAGAGAGGAGGCGAGCCACCTATCATGTGTCATGCTAACTTGGCAGCTTAAAGGAGGTCTTCCAGACCAAGTTCAGAGCTAAGGGTCACACAAGAAGAAGAAGAAAGAGTACGAAGAAGAAGAAGAAGAAGACGAAGACGAAGAAGACGAAGAAGAAGAAGAAAGAAAGAAGACGAAGAAGAAAAAGGAGAGGAAAGAAAGAAGACGAAGAAGAAAAAGGAGAGGAAAGAAGGCTTTGAAAAAATCGATATGAAGTCGGAGGTGAGAAACAGGAAAGTACGACAGGTTGTTTACGTATGGAGACCTCTTCTTGCCCCAGCACCAAACTTAGTTTTAAACGCCCTCGCAGTCGATACACTCGGCTCCAGTGTCTCTACCTTGCATACCCTCCCTTTTTTATCTCCTATAATGGACTTCCGTGGTGTATCGGTTAGCGTTCCAGACCGTGACTCATTCACGGGCCGCCCAGGGTCGAGCGCATAGGTTCGAATCCTGGTTGCGGCAGTTGGTCCATAGGCAACCCAGCTGTTCATCCACCCCTAGGAGTTGGTCGATAAAATGGGTACCGGGCTCAGGCTAGGGTGTATATATATATATATAGATATACGAGTATATAACATGGAAACCTCGAATAGCCAGGATCGAACCCGGGACCTTAGCATGGCAGGCGGGAGCGCTGCCGCTATATATATATATATATATATATATATAGCGTTAATGGGATGTCCTTAATTAGGGCCTCAGTTGCCCGTGCCATCTCAGCTTAAATCTCTTACAAAGAGTCAAGAATTTAAGTTTATACGTAGGACGCAGATTCAGAGCGTCATTATGTTGTTGCCATTTGTCATGTGATTTCCCCTCTCTACATCATCACAGAAACCTCCACTTGGTAATTTGGCCTTAGCAACTGTATGCAGACAGAGGCAGTAAGCCGCCCCGGGTATCATCTCGACAACGCATTATCACAGGCCCCACCTCACAGCAAACAAGATACACAAGTCCGGCGCGCTATGTGAGGCAACTGTTATCATGAATTTCAACTGATGATAAGGCATACAAAAGATAGCAACTCTCCACTTGGCAACGACACAGTTGCAGTGCTTGACAGGCGTATCCCCGTCCGGTACGGTTCATGCTTCTGTCAAGCATAACGGTGCTTGCAATTCACTCACTTTTGAGTAAGATGACGAGAAGTCGGACGCGGTCAACCGCCAATTACGTTCATAAAAATCAGATGAAAATCTAGAAGCCTTGTTGCATTTTGATCATGGCGGTTATCATGTGCATCTCATCGATTTTCACAACTGAAAAAGGGCTTTTTATTGAATTGTGGGCTAGATATAGAATATATAAACTATAAAAAGGTTTAGCGGTACGACAGGCTTCGCACACATAGAATAATGTTTGTAGTATCGATAAATCTTATTCCAGAAACTATTGTTTACAGGTGGCAGAACCACACTGGTCTCAAACACCTCGTAAACTTTGAGATATTATTATAGAACCAGAAAGCAAACAGGGAACTAGTGATATATTAGCAATACTGAAAAAAAAAAGCTAATTTTGGTCAAGTATTGAATGGTTTCCGACACCCCTAATTGTAAACGGGGCTTCTAGTCGGAAAAATGCGACTCCTCTTCGAGTAACGTGGCGCATCGCAAGACCGGGATGTACATACAAGACAGTAATCAAATATAAAGTTTATGAAGTATAGTCACGGCCATCGATCAAACACGTTTAGCAACACAGTAAACAAAAGATGCGCAAACCATTCGCTTCATTTTACTTTCGATCCAATATAAATTCCATTCTCTAGCACACCACAAGACAATAACTAGTTGCATGAATTCCTTTTCTTTTGTTACTTGCCAGCCATCGAGCTCTCGGTCATCAGTAACCAATTTGCTCTATCCTGCCATGAGATGCGATATTTCTTCTGACTGACACTGAATCGTACCTATTCGTCTCACAGCGGTGAGCAACGGGGTCTAGAGTGGTCAAATCCCATTAGGCTCACTCAAAAAGCAGACAGCATTATACAGACCCTGACTGTTCACATTTGAGGCAGGTGGTAAGTGTGACAAGTTGCTGCGTCCGTTACATGCAGGTCTACCAACACAATCCAGTCAACCTTAATCTTTTGTACTTCAAATCCGGTGAACTGTTTTGTTTTTTCCTTTTCTCGCTATTCTTTTCTATCTGTCGAGACTGTGAGGGGCTCTGCTTCTGTATCATCATCTCTGCTTGTGACTGTCTGATTTTTGTCTCCTTTGCAGACTTGAGGCTGAGGTTGGCTCGGCAGTAATGACGGCCTCATGAGGCAAACATCACAATAATCAGGTCCTCAGTGGGTGCGACAGGAACCTGGGAAAAGAGGCGCGTCCTTCTCCCTTCCTCTGCCCTCCTCCCTGGCCATATAGATCTCCATAGTGCAACGTCCTGCAGTCCTGGGAGCAGTCAGGAGGAGGGAGAGGCCCATATGGTACCCCCTCGTGAGCGGGCAAGCCGGACCTGCCACTTGCGTTATTACTCAAAGAACGAAAATTTATATCTTGTTGACTCGAAAGTTATGATAAAAAGCAGAGAACTTCCCACCATCAGTTCAGTTACTCATATCATTTATGGTTTTTTATGGCTGCTCCACTAGCACAGGACCGCCCACCCTGCCACCTTGCACAGTTGGCTGTAAACCCATTTTTCTGAGACTGGTGATGGGAACCTAGTGACCTCCTTACTTTGTGATGCCCTGGCTCTGGTCAACCCCTTGACCTAGCAGCCACCTCGACCTAGTGATCCCTTAAGCATGTTGATCCATCAGACCTGGTGACCCCTAGTCCTGGTGGTCATCATATTCCCAGGAGTAATATCCAAAAACATCAAACTTCGCAGCTGGTAATTCTAAGACCTGTTGACTTCGTGATCCTGGGAAGTGTTGACCCAATACACGGTCGTTCCAAATGTTCGTGAACTGTACAGCTGACCTGGTGACCCCTGCACCTGCTGGCTGGCAGACCAAATGATGAGATGAATAGGTCGTCCGGGACCTGGTCAGCCTCATGCTGGCCGTCTCTTGAGTCTGGTGATGCCAGACTTCTATTTCCCAACAGCAGATGCAGCGGGCCAGGAGGCATCCACAGATGATGACTCCAGGGCCTGGTGTTCCTCGGACCCGTACACCTAGTGACTGAAGGACCTGCTGACCCCAGACTTACTGACTGCAAGACCTGGTAAATAATTTGCAGTTCGTGACAATACTTGGCTAGTCGTGTCTTTTAAAGGTTTAACAAAGGAAAACAAATCGAAGTTGCTAATACCCAAAAGGGTGATATGAAAGAGCATGTCAAAAACAGATCATGGTTTGAGTTAAGGAATCTGGTTAAGCAACGGAATAACATGGGTACATATATACAGATGAGGACTCCACTATAACATTAATACAGCTAATGTCACATTACACTACCTGGACGGGCAACTTGAGAGCATTATGTTTAACACGCACATAAAGGAGTCGCCAGTTGGTCTTCAGGGAGAAGAACTAACCGTTCAGTGCAGTTTTCCTACCAGGATATGGAGAGGTTATTGCTTCGTAGCGGCCATGATCCTCCCTGATGGCAGTTCGACTACTAATAATCGTAGTGGTTCAAAACGCAATGCTCGCCATAAAGGTCTTTAAGATAATGTACGTAGAACAAAGTGACATTAATGGCGAGCAGTGGGAGAAAATAACATTATTCTTCCTGTATGAAGTTGTCTCCCACCTCCTCTATGGAGATGTCTCCTCCTGTATGGAGTTGCCTCCCTTCTCCAGTATGCAGTTAGATACCTGGTGAATACCTGGTGATGTCTTGGGGAGTCTTCATCCCCCACAGCCCGGGCTGGGCCCAGGCTGCAGGATTGGGTCGTTGGTCGACCAGGCCGTTGGAAGCCGCAGCCCTAAGGCCTAAATAACCCCCACAGCCTGGCTCGTGTGGTACAGTTTGTAGGTTCTTTCCAGTGCACTCAACATTTAATTCAGAAAGATCAGTGAGCAATCTGAGTATAATTACCGAGATGCCACCTGGACCATGGGATATTTGCAGATCTAAACTTCCACTGGATTTATGTCAATATTTTCTGAGGTATCTTCCCCTTCCCTGACTGGTACTGGTACCTCCAGGTCTTTCAGGGTAAACACACACGGAAACTTCGTATTCACATATGTCCTCATCTGTATCAATAACTTTCCCTCCTTAGCTCCTTAATCTAGCAAACTGGTCGTTTGCTGTTAACTTGTCCCTTATAAATTGTGGAGTAATTATGGGTGTTCTTTTGCTTTCAACTGTGTTTCTTTCATCCCTCACTTCTTTCTCCCTCCCTCGTCTTCCTGATGTCATTTCTGGCCCTAATGAATTTGCCAAATGCAGATTGACTCTCGTGTGTCCCTTATATATATATCTCCCACGGTGTCTCCATGTTCCCCATTAAGCCATTCCTTTAATTCTTTCTGCGTCTCCCTCTCGCTATACCTCACTGAGGGCACATACCTCTCACCGCCCCGGTAATAGATTTCTCAACGTCTGATATACATACACATGCTATGGAATTCAGTCTCCCTGATCTGTTTCCCTGACGTAGGTCTTTAAGGCTTCATAGCTTCCTTCTAATACTTTAGATCTACTTTTCTTTTAGTCTTTAAGCACTTCCTCTTTTACTATGTAAACCATTTCAAGTACAAGATGATCACATTTTGTAAGTGCGGGTCCACCGGTAATGCTTCGATGTCAAGGCCACTGTGAGTGAAAAATGAATTAAGCTTTGATGGCACAGCACATCCGCACCCGCATGTCTGAGGACCTTCTGAGATATGGTGGTAAAAAGAAGAAAAAGGCCTCTCACTCATTCTACGAGATTCAATCTCCATGTGTTTTCACCCTAGTATAGATATAAGGTATCAGTCGTTCTCCTATTGTGTGTGTGTGTGTGTGTGTGTGTGTGTGTGTGTGTGTGTGTGTGTGTGTGTGTGTGTGTGTGTGTGTG
>JAUUDW010630200.1:0-11321 GCA_032361385.1 Panulirus guttatus
AGACTGGGCAACACAAGCATAAAACTCTCTCCCCGTAACACACAAATAGTAATCAGACACATATACACACATACGAATCGGGTCTTGAAAAGGCTTGGCTCCCTTGATGTCAATTTCATGCTGTTAATCTGTCAACCCAAGGCTCCGCCATTACACACAGACCTAACAAAACGTGAGACCGTTTCATACACCAGCCAGCCGAGTCTTACGTAATAAACACAAGCCGGCAGCCTACGCCACATGGACTTCACCTGTTTCTTATCGTTTGACTTTCCCCAAAGTTTTCCTAATTGCTTGACTTCTTAAGGTTTAATCATCGCCTGAATTTCCCCCATACGGATTCAGTGACATCCTAGGTACAGGTTTACTCTATGAGGCCAACTAGCTGAGCAAGCGCATCTGTTCCTAGGCAGTCACCACCACACCTGCACCAACATTCTTCCCAATGTAAAGTGCACAGCTGTGGCACACATGCCCATGTTTACTATCATAACAGCTGTAGTATCCTAGCCCACCTTTACTATCTTAATTATAGCGTACAGGCTCACGCTTACTATCTTCACTATAGCGTACAGGCCCACGTTTGCTATCTTCACTATAGCGTACAGGTCCACGTTTGCTATCTTCACTATAGCGTACAGCCCCACGTTTGCTATCTTCACTATAGCGTACAGGCCCACGTTTGCTATCTTAACAGCTGTAATACAAGTGGAATGTCTCATGGCAATCAATAAGAGTCTAGTGTGTCGGGGGTAAGTGTGACTCACACCTGTCATCACCCTAGTTCACAATGACCAAGGTGTAGTGTGTCGGGGGCAAGTGTGAGTGACCTGTCCTCACCCCAGCTCACACTGACCAGGTTGTAACGAGGGCCAATGTGGGCCGACTGTACAAATCACCCTATTTCACACTAGCCAGGGTGTGGTATACAATGTGACGGTAGAGAGTCACATACGCCAAGGCGTAGTGTACAGAGGCCATCACCCTTCTCACAGTGGGGGAGGTGTATTGTGTAGGGTGCCAGGTGCTAGTGTGAACGGCATCTGTCGTCACCCACACCTCACACTAGCGTGGGTTTAGTGTGTATTGCGCCAGGGGCCAGGGTGAGCCGCAAATCATGTCTACAACCCTCTTCACACAGGCAAGGGTGACGTCACACTTCACCTATGGCTGACCGGTTCTTCACTGCCCTAGAATACCGCACTTTTTTCAAACCTACCACCAACACTGCCAACCTCCCACCACTACTGCCAGCCTCCCACCATCACTGCCAACCCCCTAACACCTCGGCCCATGTCCCACCATCGCTGAAAACTCTCCCCCCCCCCAACTGCAGACACCCCCCCCCACAACTGCAGATAACCACCACCACCATTGCCAACCCCCACCACCGTTGCTAACCTCCTACCACCGCTGTCAACTCCCTAACACCGTTGCCAACCTCCCACCACCGCTCTTAACCCCTAAAACGGATGCCACTCTCCTACCACCGCTGCTAACCTCCCACCATCATTGCCAACCTCCCAGTACCGCTCCCACCCGCACCCTTCACCATCTCTGCCAACCTCCTGCCACTACTGCCGACCTCCCAGCACGCTGCCAACCTACAACCACACATCCCTGACTCACCACAACTTTACGCTACACTTGCCGTTGCCAATTACGCCACCCAGTGGATATCACAGCTGTGGTGCTCCCGATAACTAGTCAAAACACTTAAATTTAAAAGCATCTGCGATATTTTCTCCAACGTATCTTAGAGATAAGCAAGTTAACTTAAAGTAAGGTGCTCCCGTGATTTAAGGCAAGGTAGGCTCGCTATCCCGTGATGTAAGGTAAGTTATGCTATACCGTAATGTTAGGTAAGGTAAGGTAAGGTAAGGTATACTATCCATGATGAAAAAAAGTTGATGAGATTCTCATTTTCCATTCCGTTTCTCAAACTAAAAAGAAGAAAATCTGAGATCCTCTCCTGGTGCTTTTCACAACGTTTTATCGTCCAATTTAATGGGCACAAATTGAGCGTAATTTTACGACCTGCCCGTCCGTTCCAAGTGAGTAATTTCTCGAAATTCGGTGGCATACCATTAAAAAAGTCTTATTAAACTGTGATGCAAAGTAGATCTCTCTCTCTCTCTCTCTCTCTCTCTCTCTCTCTCTCTCTCTCATTTTCCAGGCAAAACCATGTGAAAAATCTGATCATCAAAAGGCAGACTGTAATCCCCTCTAAATTTAGAGAAATAACTCTTGCAATGACAAATTAAACCAATACTGTAGACCGATAAACCGCTAACAATAGCGCCAAAATTACAATATGTTCAAACTGGAGAGGCTTGAGGAAACACTTTACAGAAAATAGTTCGTTACTTCCGACAAATTTCCTTAAATCCTCGTGACCGTGCAAGAGTCAGGCCAAAGGTCAAGCCCGCACGCTCCATGGGTCGGTCGTAACTGTGGTAGATGGCCTTACTTACCGTCATGCTCAAGGGCATCTAAATCGACCCGAGAAAAGTGGGGGTTGACTAAAAAAAGATACCCAAAGACATACGGCAAATTCCAACCAAACCTATGACATCCCAACAACCGTATTCAGCGGCCATAATTAAAAAAGAAAACGGCGTCGCCATTTTCTAAACAAAGAACCCGGAAGTGAGCGACCGTATATGCCACACAAAGCAACCCTTGTTCCTTCATCAACATTGTTTCCTGCATCATCTGGGCCAACAATAGGAAAAAAACTAGCAGGAACAGTAGTAACCAAACAAAAATAAATAACTATAAAACAACACCCCATATATCTGAAACCCTCACTTATTAGTATCTGTAGAGGAACACGTCCTGAGTTTGTCATCCAGGAAACAAAACAGACACGAGTGTTACGTTTCACTTGCAAAACTTCATTTTCTCAAAGATTTTAGAGTTTTTTTAATTCTCCTTATAGATATGAATATCTGTCGATAATTATCATTTTCTCTAGTCCAAATTCATCAAAAACCAATAAAGTTACGCAAACAAAGTATATAACTATTTCTTTCCATTTCCAGCAGACATGTCAGGAACAGCTAAAATGTGGCATTACTGCATGGCTTGGCCAGCTGATATGTGGTATTACTGCGAGACTTGGCCAGCAGAGCTGTGGTATTACAGCAAGCTTGGCCAGCTGAGCTGTGCTATTATCGCGAGACTTGGCCAGCTGAGTGTGGTGTTACTGTAAGACTTAGCCAGCTGAGCTGTGGTGTTACTGTGAGGTTTGGCCAGCTGAGCTGGGGTATTACTGTGAGGCTTGGCCAGCTGAGCTGGGGTATTACTGTGAGGCTTGGCCAGCTGAGCTATGCTATTACTGTGAGGCTTGGCCAGCTGAGCTGTGGTATTACTGAGGCTTGGCCAGCTGAGCTGTGGCATTACTGTGAGGCTTGGCCAGCTGAGCTGTGCTGTTACTAATACAACCTTTTTACTAGTAAACCTGGCCAGTTGGAATCCACTCTTATAGACTCAATTGTTGTGTCTAACTGTATAATTAATGAACACCTTGAGCCCGACAGCACGACCCTTAATCACGACGGTACAACCCAAAGTTTCGTGTGATGGCTTAGTCTCTGACCTGACCCTCAGTGATTCAGGTCAAAGACCACGCCATCATACCTACGGGTAGTACCGTCGTGCTCAAAGGTCGCACCGTCATGCTTAAGGGATACGGGGCACACTTCTCTCGTCTCTCCAGCAGTCGGGTGAGCGTTGCATCAACACTTCCCTCCACATACTGTGGACAATGCCCCATTACCTGTCACCTCTCCAGCAGTATACGTCATTCGTGACATCTCTCTCTCTCTGAATTCGCTGATTACATTTTCTATGAAGTTTTCACGCTATGTTATCGATACACATGACACAGAACGTTTTCACTGTTTAAGTAGACGCTTACCTCCCCCCCCTCTCCCTCCATCATCTACAACAAGCAAGGTATAATACAACTCGAGACAAAATCTCGTAGAGAGAATAACTACTTGGTCGTATTTCTGTCACTTTGTCCATGATCTTTTGAGGAACGGAGTGGAATTATGCCGCTCTTAATGATCCTCAACAGGGATTATCAGTAGGAAGTTGTTTCTTCTTAGTAGCAAATAGGCAGCAGTAGCAAATAGACAAGGGCTGCCCCGTGCAGCAGCAAGTGGCCGACCCCAGCTGCAGCAAGTGGCTGACCGCAGCTGCAGCAAGTGGTTGACTCCAGCAGCAGTAAGTGGCCGACCTCAGCTGTGCAGCAAGTGGCTGAATCCAGCTGCAAGAAGAGGCCTTCCCCAGCTGCAGAAAATGGCTTATCCCAACTGAAGCAAGTGGCTGACTCCAGCTGTGTAACAAGTGGCCTACCCCAGCTGCAGCAAGTGGCCTACCCCAGCTGCAGCAAGTGGCTGACCCGAGCTGCAGTAAGTGGCCGACCCCAGCTACCATAAAATGGTTACGAAGCCTTCACTCTGGCGCCATACAGCGACCGACCTGAAGTGACACACAATTGACTTTATTGTCGGCAAGTGTCCCCGACGTCTGAGGAGACGTGGGGCCGCTTCTTGAGATGATGGTGGTGGTGGGGGTAGGTTTGGGGCTCATGGTGTGGGGAGTGGAGACCAGCGGCTCAAGAACGTTACCATAGGCCCTCCTCGGCCACATCAAGTGTGTCACGGTCGGCTACATAATGTGGAAAACCGGTTTAAAGTTGTAAATCTGTTTTCATCTTCAAGGCTCCAGTCGTGGACTACGTCCTCATCCAGGTCAGGCCTTAAATATATATAAAAAAAAAAGAAAAAAAATATGGAGAGGAAAAGAAAATTAATATTTCTAAAGAAAAAGCCGTCTTTTTAGAACGGGTCGGGTTGAAGCTCTCTGGAAGGTACGAGAGTTCCAAAGCTTTGCGGTGTAGGGAGTATTAAGTGGTATATCTAATGGCGGGGGCACACAAGTTGCTAGTTCTTGGGTGCATAAAAAAGCAATGTCTACTAAAGAGGGAAAGTGAATCAGGCGCACGGCAAGTGGGTCAAGTTCTATACTCAGATTGGGAGAGCTGACAGTCGGATTGCTTTGGCTCGAGTCTGTCAAGTATGTAGAGTTACATGCCCCCTTCCCGGCTGTGAGAGCAGTACTCCATACAAAGGAGAACCTATCCTTTGCAAAATCGGGGCAACTGTCCATAAGAGTGTTTGGCATGTGAACAGGACTCCCATTTTCTTGGAGGCTTCCTAAGCGGCTATTTTCGTGTAATGCGGGCTTGCTGCCTCAATACACTGAAGGTTACCGTGTTGCCAGGTACGTTTATTGCGTGGAGAGGAGGAACCACAGAGCCATCAAGGAGTATGAGAAAGCTGTAAGAGGCTTTAGAGGAAGACGTGACAAGAATCTGGGCATTTAGAAAACGCCCTACTGTACTAGGCTGAGTATGCCCCACAGGGAAATTCTACACAAATCTGAATTTATGGAGTTGGTTATGACAAGACGAGACGTATATCAAGCAAAAGATGGACTGGAATTGAGGTGGAATGCGGTGTCAAGTCGTCGGCGTATGAGTGCATTTGGTTATGTCCTGAAGAAGAAAGGATATCACTGAGTAAAGAAAAAGAGAGTAGGTTACGGAAACAACTCTGTGGGCCACTGCTGTTGGTAGGATAAAGGGGAAAGGTTAATCCAACAACAATTACGTAAGCTGGCTCAAGAGGAAGATAAGACTTGAGAGAACAGAGTAAAGAAGAAGAGCCAAGTGAGATCATTGAAACTCATGTCAACAAATTCCATTATACCAAGGACTGTGTGACAAGATCCCCTAAAATTTCCCTAAAGGGACGACAAGGCATTATTAGTAAGATACTAAAGAACATCAACGGTGGATATCGCCTTATGAAAGCCTGGGATTTATATGAAGGAAACAGAGAGTTGAAGAGAGATTCGAAGACTCTGGAAAGGGTAGTTGGACAAAATGTGACGGTGACAGCTGGAAGGGTTAGAACAGTCACCAGTTTTTAGAATAAGTTATACCAATGCCTTTGACGGAGAAAGAAAAACGAAACAGAAGCATGCCGGGGTACGCAAAGTTCAGGAACTTGCTCCTTGAACAAACAATGAATGCAATCTGGTCTATACGCCTTGTTCTTGTCCAGAGGCAATTTTTTTTTATTTACCTACGAAATGACGCTACAGGGAGGAGCACAGGATGAGAATGAGATGCGACAGGAGATAAGGGAATGTTTAGAGTTCCCATAATGGAGTTAGAGGAGAGAACTTGCCAACACACTCTGCACAAAAGAAATGGTTTCTTAAGTAGTCTTAAAGGACTATAGCCATCCTACTAAACAAGTCGGGGGAGGGGAAGGTCGGTTGACCACACAAACTGACACATGACTATACAAAGCAAGGATCCTACCGACACTACTGGACAAGTCAGGGGGCCCGGCACCACAAGCAGACAAGGCAAGGCAAGTGGCCACACGACTTGTTCTTACGGATCTTCATACCACAAGTCTTAACGAAGTTCGCTACAGAACAACGTACAGCGTTGCCAGGGTCCTGACAGACGAGGACGATCACCGCCATATGATTACACAACAGGAAGCATGGCGTTCTACCGCGTGCGTGTGCACTGGTGTTTATGTCATGCTTGGCACGGTAAATTAGGGTCTCCATCAGCGGGAGAAGCACGACCCGAACCCAGCATGGTGTCAGAGCTACATAACCTTGCCAGGTCCGTCCCCTCTAAATGCGACATTACTGTGGGGAATAGGAGGAAAGATCGACTGAATGTACACTCAGTAAAATAAGAAATTTCCGTCCACCGTGTCCACGTCAACCAACACTCTAGTGATGAAAGTCACATTACAAGATCCACACCTAACCAACCAACCAATCCCCAAATAAGCTTAACCAACCTAACCTTACCAGCCTAACCCAACCAAATATAACCTTACGATCCCAGCAAGTGTTATATAATACACACCGCCACAAGGACGAACATTACAAAGTACACCGCCACACGAACGAGTCCTATCTTTACGTACACACCGCCACACGTACCATGGGCTCCACCTCCTCCCGAGTCTGGCCGCCCGGGATACGACAGCACCTCCCTCACCACATTCCCTGTTGTTTACCGAGAACGTTCCGCTTAGTTTACGGTTATAAGCGATCTGGTGAGTTTGGCGTAACCCCCAACCGTGCCGTTCACTGATGACGCCCTCTGGCACCGAGGTCATTAGACTTTAATAGAAATATTAAGCTGGTAATACTGATCTGGTACGGTTATCACTACGTTCGATGAGCTGAGGTAGTAGCCATCACGGTACGATCTTTGAACACGACGGTGTGACCCGTGAGTAGGACGATACGACCCTTCGGTATGATGGGCCAGCATCTTACCTCAGCCTTAAGAGTCATACGGTCGTGCTAAGGAATCGTAATGTCGTGCTCAAAGATCATACCTACGTTTTCAAGGGGATTAAAGTTTGGGCCGGGATGACATAATCATAGGCACACTACTGATGGTTCAGTATGGCTGGTACAGCTGTGGCACTGCTGCGGAATGGCTGAGGTAAGACCAGTTCCGATGAAGAGTCATGATAAAGGTGGTATCAACAACAGCAGTCAACTTCCTGCTCTTCATAATCCACTGCTCCACTACAGCAGCCACCAACGTACAGCTCCACTACAGCAGAAGCCACAAACCTACTGTTCCACAACAGAAGCTATCCACCAACAACTGCTCCATTACAGCGGCAGTCACCTACCTGCTTCTTCACAAGAGCCACCCACCTCCTACTGCTGCACAGCAACAACAGCAACAGTTGACAAGGTTGCCGAGGCCAGTAAGGAAGAGTAAGTAAGTGAACACATTATCATACAGAGTGACATCATGCCACGTGTCAACACCCATTGCTACACTCAAGACTCCCGCATGCACGAGTCATTCCTTGTTCATACAGTGTTAAGCCACGAGCCCGGGCCTGGTGACAGACTGGGCTGCGGGGGTAGAGTAAGACCCATGAATGTTGTCTTATTTCCTAAACTCGGTGTTGCATTAAAATATGTAGTATATGCGGGCTGCAAAGACCCGAGTCAGGATGGCCGCAGACGGAGTTGTGTGGCGGCATCCTACAGACGAGGTCATTTTGACATTTCTAAACATTTGCTTAGTCAACAAGTCTACAATACATTTCAACTGTTTTGTATATAAACTGGCAAGTGATCAGCAAGCCACTGAAGCAAAAGCTTATCCAAGAATCGTGGCGATCACAGCACACAGAAACAAATACCCATCAGCTTCACTACACCACACATTCACGGCAATCATTGACCAGTCTACCCAGGTTGTTGACACCAGCCGCCATCTTGCGGGTCAATGAATGCTAATGCTGCTGGCGACACAATCCCCGACGACTAGAAAGTGTTTGCTATGAGGAGTGAACGTTGACGCTGACCGAACCGCTTGTCTTTGTGACGCTCTGGCGCTCGATTTGCACACGAGGACATTAACACATTTCCCGTCGATTAAGTGTTTTCTAAAGACGACAGTAAATATAAACTGTGACATCGCACTAGCGCCCCACTACACAAGCAGTCCCTCATGGAACTGTGCATCAGACAAATACTAAACACTGTTGAGTTGCCTGACAATATCCTCCGTTAGACCCGAAGTTGTGTCACACATCATAAACACGAGTACGCTCTCCTCACAACGGATCACGCAGACAAACATACAAAAGACAGGATACAAGAGCGACATTCATTGCGTATGTGTCCTTAGAATTATACTCGTTAAAGAATCTTCGTTTGGTGGACGTAGGTTGGCGTTTTTGGTCTTAATGACCCCGGCGGTTGCGATGCCTAAAGCCCAACCAACCAACCAGAATGATTTTCAACTACGTAAGCTCCCAGGTCACTACAGTACGGTTGAGACGGCAGCAAGCCTAAAAGGAAGCAAGGTGCCCTCCACACTCCGTAGCACATACCCTCCGGTCATTTTTTTGATCATCACCCACTAACACCGTCTACCACAATACGCAGGACAGCTACTGATGAAGTGATACACTAGGAACAAACAAGAGTGTCGGGATAATACCCAGCTGTCTAACCCACAGAGGACGGAGCCGTCACCACCCTCACTGTTTGTACTAGTAACATACACTGCCATCACTACCACACACACCAAAGTACTAGTAACACACTACCACAACACACCAAAGTCAATCTACAGATTCTTAGTACATGCGCTCATTGCTTACACTAAGGACATCGGATGATCAGGCTCGTATTTAACAACTAACTACAAACGTTTATTCCGGAGAGTTCCCCCTGCCTGGTGTGGTGTTGATAGGCTGGTGGCTGGGTCGCCTGACATTGCTTATGGTGAGGCTAGCGGCTGACCAACGCAGCAACCATGAACCATTCCACCAGCATGCCCACGCCAACTCCACCGTAAAGCAACCACTGGGTTGTAGTGTTTGGGATACAGCAAGACTGTGGTGTGCCGGAAGGACGCCATCTTACTATAAGACTCAACAGGCGGGACTGAGTCTTCTGGAGGGCACCAGACACAACTTCCTACCGGAAACCCAGTTTACTCACGCTGTCCAGGCCCGCGCGCTCCACCCCAGGCACACAAACACGTCCTCATCAACGCGTCTTACCTGCAATAAAACAAAAGATGCATTACAATGGGCACTTCCATAAATAATTTCCAATCAATAATACCTAAAAATACAGCAACAAAAAGTGTTACACATATTTTCCTTCGCTCTATGATCCCTGCAAATGCATACTAATCCAACCTAGTGAGAATATACGTAAGTCGCCTTCAGTCAGGCCGACCAAGTCTTCATGAAAATATACTGTATTTCGCTGGAGTCATTCTGTGTGCATGGACAACAGGATAACTGTGTCCCTTGATGATGACTGGCACATTCATGACAACCTCATGACACAGTCTGACCTGGCACGTCTGCTAGACCTGGTTTACCCAGCCAACACAGCAGGGGTAATCATGTATGTCCTGGTTTACCTCGTACAAACCACAGGATTCATTAGGTATCCCTAGTTTACCTAGTCCACTCACGTAGTCTACCTTGAGTACACCACAGGATTCCTCGGGTACATCAAGTCTATACTGCAGGGTTCATCAGGTATACCTTGATCTAAACTCCATGTCCGAGGGTATACACAGTCTATACTGCAAGGTTCCTTGAGTATAACTAGTCTACACTGCAGGGTTTCTCAGGTATACCTAGTCTACACTGCCGTTCCTCTGGTATACTTAGTCTACAAAGGGTTCCTCAGGTATACCTAGTCAACACTGCAGGGTTCTCATATATGCCAAATATACACTGAAAGGTTCCTCTGGTACACCTAGTCTACACTGTAGGGTTCATCGGGTATACCTAGTCTACACTGCAAGCTTCCTTGGGTATACCTAGTCTAAACTGCAGGGTTCCTCGGGTATACCTAGTCTATACTGCAGGATTACTCAGGTATACCTAATCTACAACACTGCAGGTTCCTTGACTAAACCTAGTCTACATCGCAGGGTTCCTAGCGTATACTCGTGTACACTGCAGGTTCCTTGGTTATATCTCGTGTACACTGCAGCTTCCTAGGGTATAACTCGTGTACACTGCAGGTTCCCGGGTATAACTAGTGTACATTTCGATTTCCTACGGTACACATAGTCTACACTGCAGGGTTCCTCCGTTATACCTAATCTACACGGCAGGATTCTTTGGGTATATCTAGTCTACACTGCACGGTTCCTCCGGTATATATAGTCTACACTATAGGTTTCCTCAGGCATACTCATTCTACACTGCACGGTTCCTCCGGTATATCTAGTCTACACTGCACGGTTCCTCGGGTATACCTAGCCTACACTGCAGGGTTCTTCGGGTATACACAGTCTACACCGGTCATAGCGACGAGGGGTTCGTTCGGTATAGATATTCCTCTTTTTCCTCCTTAGTGAAAGTGGTTTGGCGAGTCTCAACACCAGAAGCCACTGGGCAGCGAGGGCGACGAGAAACCGGGAGTGACAAGTGCCACGGGAAACACTGTCCCTGTTGAAGTCAAGTGTGGAGGGGAGGAAGGGAGAGTCAACCTATGCATGCAATCCTTCTCCCTCACACTTGGTGTCTGTGTGGAGAGTTGGGAAGTGTGTGTGTGTGTGTGTGGCAAGTGTCCGTACCCTCCTCACCCTCCTGGCCACTACTACGGTTCATGCGAAGTCTCGTGCATGGCGCTCCAGGTAGCGAGTACTCGCAACCCCCCCCCCCATCTCCCCTTAAGCCCCCGCCACCCACCCC
>JAUUDW010630210.1:0-11321 GCA_032361385.1 Panulirus guttatus
CCATAGATTGGACGGACACTGTCATAATGAGCTTATAAAAATGTTAGAGCGGATAGGAATTTGCAAGAGTACTTATGAGAAAAAAGTAATAATAATAAGCAAGGTATGATTAGGTGTGTGGTGCTTGTAAGAAGAAGATGGTAGGACTAGTCCAGTAGTCCCGTTTTGATGAGACAGGAAGTAAGACCAGCAATCCTGACATGGAGAGTGAAGGAAGGTTCCGAGCACCACTTTAACGCTCCTCAGTTAGGACGGTAGTACCACCCTGGGCGGCTGTTGTCAACAGCCTACTACCTTCTGTTTATATCAATCAATATGTATCCATGGTAATCATCAGGATAATTTTTCAATGTTTTTATCACTTCATATCACTCTCACAGCACTGGCCTTAGCACTTTTTTCCCCCCACAACTGTTTACAAGTCCAAAGACGTTTTGATTGGGGGTTATGTTTTTAAATCTTTTCAAACTGACATAGCACTTGAAATACAACATCTCAAGTAATTGATTTATGGGTTTTGTTTGTTAAGAAGATTAAGAGTATGTTCTTAACATTTTCTTCAAGTTCTTACATGTTTATACAGTGTTCTTTGGTCCATTCACAATATCCAGTAACAATCATGGCATCAATAACTAAGTCCAATTCCCTATAACACTTATTCATGCTTATCACTTGTTTCTTACCTTCACAAACACTCACATGACTATATCAATGAAAATTGTATACTTATCAATTTCACCTAGTTCTTAACAATCATTACAGCTATATTCTATCTTGTTCATTTCATGTGATACACATCCATGATGTCACTCATTCTGTATTAATTTTTCATCACTGCTGTACCAGTTACTATCCCTTTAATGATGAGTGTAGAAGCTGAAACCCTGGCTTGTATTTTGCCTTTTATACCGCCACCATTTATCTTACGACACATGTACCACATCTGAACAATTTCCAAATATGGGATAATTCACTTTTTTAAACCTACATAAATACTTTCAATTTTACATTTACATTAATGTGTTTATGGCTTTTCTTTGTACAGTACCTCTGTCATCACCAGTATTTAAGACACTATTTCAGCCTATGTAACATTTACTATAGTTATAATGTTGAAAAGCCTGTAAACCTAGACAATGTAAACACATAATGATCAGCAAATGCACTTCTGAAACATGAAAACAATAAATCTATTTTACCAAAAATTCATCCCCAAGAGAACCCTGTATATTAACACTTAGTATGCTAGTATAACACAATGAAGAATATCATTCACATCAGACACATTGACTCCTCCAAGCCACTTAGTGTGAATTTCTTTTTGCTTTCTTAAATATTTCATTATTACCAGGCTACAGTTACTGTTGCTAAAAACAGAACTGTAACAGTGCAAAGCAATCACTCAATCATGCCATGGGAGTAACTTGTGGTTAACATCAAGATGTAAGGTGACAGCCTACCAACTACAAAAAAATGAAGCACCTTTCACCATAACTCTCACTTGCTTCCCTCCTCTTCCTCCTCCTTCATCTTGCTTGGAGCTTGCTACTAATCTCTTATTTTCTAAATGTTCGTTTACCACAACATTACAGCTATCATATAGCTAAAAACACTGATAAGCTGTCATTTACTCATACCAGAAAATCAACTTAGCAACAACATGTGTGGGCAGAAGGGCATGCATATTGTACAGTACCGCTGTTTACTGTGTAGAGTTAATAGTCTTCTGTTATCACTCCCTTCAGCTATCACAGGTATCTTATTTTCCACATAAATTGTTTAAATAAATACTGAAAGATGGAGAAATATGACAAATGTTTACGTGATGGGTGGTGTAAAGAAGGGTGGGTGGCAGTTTACACTATTTATGTAGTATCTAAAATCTGCCCGCTGCTTGGCTGACAGCATTAAATACAACACATGATGAATATAAGGATGAAATACAGAGTCAATTTGTGAAAAAAAAAAAAAAATAAGAGGAGAAAATGATGAAAAAAAATTAACAGTAGATATAATTATATACTACAATTTGCAGTATTCTAAAAACAACTCTTACAGTTTATCAATTGGATTCCTCAAATAAATAGAGCAACTATCAAAGGACCTTTCAGTCCCGAGCATTTCAGATCTATATTACTCAAGTGAACTACCATTATGCTTTTGAGGCACTTTTTTATAGAAAACCATTGTGTATTCATGTACATCCCCATATTCTCAGGTCATGATATACAGCATGAAATAATGAAAATTATCTTACTTGCACTTTGATGTAGATGGTTTTAAATGCATTTATATATATTATTTGAAAGCACAAACTAAATGGAATTTCTCAGCTCTACATGTCATGAAACAACTAAAAAAAGTCACATTCTACATACAAAAAGTTATGTTCCACACATCACAAACAAAATTCATTACTCTTTGCACTTAATTTCTATTTTTGGTTGCATGAACTGCTTGTATGTAATGTTAATACTAGCATTTTATTACACTTGACCAAGATTCTTTTTCTTAACAAAAACTTATCTTTCCCTTTATAATATCAGGAATGGTGTACTTCACCTACTGAAAAATTAAAAAATTCACTTTGATGTAGATGGTTTTAAATGCATTTATATATAACTGCAACTGATACTATATCTTCCACAGAGATGCACTGAAAAAACTGACTTGAAAGCACAAACTAAATGCAATTTCGCAGCCCTACATGTCATGAACCTGCTAAAAATGTTATGTTCCATATCTCACAAACGAAGCTCGTTCCTTTTTGCACTACATCTGTATTTTTGATTGTATGAACTACTTGTATGTAATGTTAGGACTAGCATTCCATTACACTTGACTAAGATTCTTTGTCTAAACCAAAACTTATTTTTCCCTTTCTAGTACTAGGAATGGTGTACGTCACCAACTGGAAAATTCAAAAATTCACAGAATATGTCACAACTGGAAAATTCAAAAATTCACAGAAAATTTAAGTCTATGTTCAAATCAAAATAAATAAAACACTTTTGAGCAAAGAGGACAATTATCATCTTTTTGCATTATCAGCTTGGCACAACCTTTTCCCCTCCATTTACATATTTCCTCACAAAAAAATAAACTTCAGCATAATGTAGAACTAAAATCAGAGTAAAAGGAGTCAAGCAAAGTAGAACCACAGCAATCAGAAGAAACAAATATACAATACTATAAAAAATGCTATCTGCACTGATACTATCATGGGTAGATATGCAATGGGACTTTAGGAGTTGGGTTGGAAATATGATGAACTTCATTATCATAAGGCAAGGTTGTTGGGCTACAAGTGGATGTAAATGAATGGCTGCCTTGTCCATCTTTCTCCAAGTGGTAGTGCTGAAAGCATGGAGCACACAATGCAACACAGCACTGATGACAACGGAGTCTGGTGCGTTTCTCATGGCCATGGAGATTACAGCGCTTGCAACGCCAACGTTTTGATCCCTCCTGCACAAGACAGTGACTTTCACCATCTACCATAATAATCATCCCTGCAGCAACCACCTCTGAATACACGCTACTGCCTCCACCTAGTGGTCGCCCAATACGATTCCCACCAAGCTGCTGCCGCTGTGGTTGCTGCTGGTGATGAGTGTGGTTGAAGCGTAGACGAGAGTAGTGACGAAGAGGATGAATGGATGTAGAGTGAGGACTGCCTTCCACCGCTGCCACTACTGCTGCCACTGCCGCTGCTGCAACAGTGAGGACACTAAGTCCACATACTGTCTGCCAACGGTGGCATCACTGTCACAACTATAATACTGACCTATTTTGATTGTTCAAATCCCAAACCAATCCTGGGATGCTAAACTTTGGTTACAAAAGATAGTTCTGCTTGACGATGTACTATAACTGCTAATATTTCAGGAATGCCAGTTATTACTTCTGAAAATCAGTTCATTTATTAGAAATGATAAGTGATAAAAACAAATAAAAGAAATGGCTTTACTTCAAAACTAAAAAGAATCAGCTTTGGGTTTGTGAAAAGCTTATCTTTGAGCCAGAACCATTATCTGCCCTCCTACCATGAAGTTCTCTCTCTCGTGCCACCTACCTCTAGTTGGCAAGGTTGAGATCTCATAAATAATGTCAAAGTAACACTAAGTGCATGCAAAAGGTGAAACTATAATTTGTCTTGGAGATTTGCATGAATTCCAAATAAAAAAAATACTACAATCACTTATCAAGCTGTTTCCCCCATCTTCTTGCCAATATGTAATAAAAACCCTAGCTGCTGGTGCTAACACCTGTTAAGCTTCGGCCTTGAATTTCACCAGTCATCAATAGCAACCCTGCTTTAAAAGGGAAGGTGAGCAGGATAATGTAAGGCTGGTGATGGGCCTGGCTCAAAAAAACATATTTTACAAGTTCAAGACAAATTTTCTGAGCTAACCCATCACCTGTTCTCCTGTTAAGTAATTTTACCACAGAAAAAGAAGGGGAGGAGGGTTTGCTTGGTCAAAAACATCTGAAGTTATCATTACTACGTACAGATAGTCCCATGGTATCCATCTTCAAATGATGGTGACTTAAAAGACTTTTCCAGTTGAGATATTCACACAGCTGTCTTCCTTGGGCCACACACATTGTATATTATCTAGTATACAATAAAAATACACTTTGTACAGTGAGAGATATATCAGCAAGTGCTGCACTTAACAAATTGTATAAGAAGATTTGCATTGTGCTGTGTGACAGGTCTGATAAGACTCCATAAAGACAAAAGATATGTTAGCACACTCTATGCTGCCTGAAAGGTTAAAAACAATGTACAAGTAAAAAGATGCCAGCATGCATTGCACTGCTTGACACCTTAGCCCTTTTGTTACATAGTTTGGATCTATCTCAATAAACATTTATACCCAACAGCTGCAATATTTGGATTTACCCTAAACCTACCCTCTACTGTGACATGAGGGAATACCCCTATGTACTAGAAACAACAGCCAAATCTGCATGCTTGCTACCATCTGCATTCTATGCTGTGACACCTGGATGTTTATATGACTCAGATGACTGACCACGTGTTGACATGTCCTTTAACCCTTTGTATATTGGAGCCGCTTTAATTGCTTTTTAGGTGGGTTACTTATGTGTTATGTTTGTTATACTTATCTGTGTCTGTCAGTAATTAGAGTGTGCATCCTATTGCATGTTAGAATATGAAAGGGGCTTTGAATCTGCTGATATAAGGCATTTCCATGTTCATGATTATGTATTAAACACTCATAATCTTTACCATGTTTACCATGAAGTAATTTCATTTTATTAGTAGGTGAGTTAATAAATTATCATGTTCAATTAGATCATATTAGCTACAAACACGTATAATTTTTTTAACATATTTGTAATCTCCTCCATCTTCTTTATATCTTGGATGCCCTAATCTCTTTTTTCCTAATGATTTAAGCCTCAATGACTCAGTTTTGTCTATATCTATGCCATGTACTAGAGAGCACTTTTCTCTTAAAACTCTAAATTTCTTATTGTAAATAATTTTCCATTATCCAATACAGTTTTCAAGGAATGTTTTTGTCACATATAGAAACAGAAACAGAAATGAAAGAGTAATACAAAAGGTCATATTCATTTCTTTAACGTTAGTGGGTAACTGATAGTTTTCGGGAATCTGCCTGAAAATCAACTGCGAAGAGAAAGGGTTAAAGAATGAACACTGTATAGACAACTGCAAGTCAGTCTGAGTTATGCTGCTTGAAAAGTATTTTGGAGATGACACTGCACAGGCATGAACTATTTGTATGCATTATACTGCATAATGCACCTATATATCTCTCCAAACCTTACATACTTCTCACTAGCTGGGTACATGTTTTATTGAGTGTCTTTCTGTACCATACGTACCTCTCTGTAAGTGGGAAAATTATTATTAACCCTTTCCATGCACATTTGGGTACAAGCCCTCAGAATTATCATGAGTATATATTGACCAAAAATCAAAGAAAATAAAGGAAAAAAAGTCTGTTTCTGATAAATCAGGAGGTATAGAATGTTATGTATACATGCAATAATAATTTTTCGTGTCCTTCTAGTTCATATCTAAAGAAGTTTCAATTGCCCAAGTATGGAAACTGTTCAACCCCTGTTTACCACATCATTCACAATTTACTATACCCTGTGCATGCCTTTCACCCTCCTGAATGTTCAGGTCCCGATCACTCAAAATCAATCTTTTTGATTCTATCCTTCAATTCCCATGTTGGTCTGTCCCGATTCCTCGTCCACACCACTTCTGAAACATATATCCTCTTTGTTAACCTCTCCTCACTCATTCTCTCCATTTGTCCAAACCATTTCAGCACTACCTCTTCCATTACTCATCTAAATACCATACCTCTCTCTTACCCTTTTATGACTTACTCAATCAAACATCATACCACATACTACCCTCAAACATTTCATTTCCAACACACCCACCCTCCCCCACATATCCTCATCTATGGCCCATGCCTCACATCCATACAACATCTCTGGGACTACTATACCTTTGAACATAACCATTTTCACCCTCTAGGTAGTGTTCTTTCTTTGCACACATTTTTCAATGCTCCCAGAACCTTTGCCCTCTCACCTACCCTGTAACTCATTTCTTCCATGGTTGCATTTAAAACCATGTCCACTCCCAAGTACCTAAAACACTTCACTTCCTCTAAATTTTCTCCATTCAAACACATATCCCAACTATACCGTTCCTCTACTCTGCTAAACATAATAAACAACCTTGTTCTTATTCATATTTACTCTCAATTCCCTCATGTCCACACCCAAGTACCTAAAACACTTCACTTCCTCTAAATTTTCTCCATTCAAACACACATCCCAACTATACCGTTTCTCTACTCTGCTAAACATAATAAACAACCTTGCTTTTATTCAAATTTACTCTCAATTCCCTCCTTTCAAATATTCTTCTAAATGCAGTCACCAACTTCTGCGGTTTCTCACTTGAATCTGCCACCAGTGCTGTGTCAACAGGAAAACAACTGACTCGCTTCCAAGGCCCCCTCATCCCCTACCTCTCTCCACCTCACTACCCTATCCATAAACAAATTAAACAGCCATGGTGACATCACATATCCCTTCCACAGACCAACCTACACCTGGAACCACTCAATCCCCTCCTTTCCTACCTGTACACAAATCTTCTAGCAGCTATCTTCCCACACCATATATTTGTAAAACCTTTCACAAGGCATTTCTATCAACCCTAAAATATGCTCTCTCCAGATCCATAAATGCCACATACAAATCCTTCCTTTTCCCTTAGAAATTTTCACATACATTCTTTGAAGCAAACATTTAATCCAAACATTCTCTACCATTCTGAAACCACACTGTTCCTTCCTATTCTGATGCTTTGTACGTGCCTTCACCCTTTTAATTACAACTCCCATACAACTTACCAGATACAGTCAACAAACTTATACCTACATAGTCAGAACTCTCAACTTCATTTCCCCTGCCTTTATAAATGGCACTACAAATGCATTCCATCAATCCTCAAGCATCTTCCCAAGAGTCATACATACACTGAAGATCCTAACTGATCAATCAAAAACACAGTCGTCCCCTTTCTTAAGAAATTCAACTACAATAACACCTGCTCCAGCTGCCTGCCTTGTCAATTTCATCTTATGCAAGGCTTTCCATGACACTCTCACTTTGTATACATCCCTGTCCCAAGCACCCTATATCTGCTACACTATCATCAAACACATTCAACAAACCTTCAAAATGCTAACTCCATCTCCTCACTATCTGTTACCACTTCCCATTTTGATCCCTTCACCAACATTCCCATTTGTTCTCTTGTTTTTTGCATGCTATTAACTTCCTTCTAAAATATCTCATTCTCCCTTAGGCATAATGATTCTTGCTCACCCCAACTCTTATTTGCCCCCCCCACACCTCTGAACCGTCCTCTTGACCTCTTGCAGCTTTCTCTTATACATCTCCTAATCATCTGCACTCCTTCCCTGTGAGTAAAGCTCAAAAATCTCTCTCTTCTCTTTCAAAAGCAACTTTATTTCGTCACCCCACCACACACTACTCTATGCATGTCAGATGCTTCTCTCACACATGCCAGCAATGCTTCGCTAAATACTTCTTTCTTATCCACTCCTCTTGCTTTGTTCACTCGTACCTCTTGCCATTCTACAGTCAATCTCTCCAGGTATTTCTTCAAACATCTCTCTTCCACTCTCACTTACTTTCATCACTATCTTCTCACTTATGTTTCCTCTTTTCTGAAAACCTCTACAAATCTTCATCCTCGCTTCCACAAAGTAATAATAATCAGACAATCCACCAGGTGTCCCTTTCAGCACATTCACATCTGTTCATCTATCAACTACTATGTAATCGTATAATGCCCGCTGACCATCTTTCCTACTGTGTATGTCCTTCTTTTAAAACCACATATTCCTAGTCAATTCCCAACCTATTTTCAGCACATAACTCTACAAGCTGTTCACCATTTCCGTTCATATTCCTGAATATCCTATACCCCATTTTACCCACAACTGCCACATTACTCATCTTTGCATTTAAATCTCCCATCACTACTACCCAGTCTCTAGCATCAAAGCTGCTGACAACCTAACTCAGCAACTCCCACAACACTTGCCTCTCATGATCTTTCTTCTCATGGCCAGGTGCATAAGCACAAATACTCACTCTTCACTTGCAATCCTCTTTCATTTTTATCTATGTCAGTCTGGACCTACTTCCTTACACTCTATCACACACCCACAACTCCTGCTTCAGCAGTAGTGCTACTCTTCCTTAGATTTTGCTCCCACATAAACCTCTGACTTTCCTCCTATGATACTGTTATCGTTATTCACTAACATTTACTTTATGCCAATAAAAAGTCAAAGGAGTACAATCCTACAGGTAGTTCAAAATGCTTTACATCATTATCCTTACTCTCTATTATGAGTGAATTATGGTGAAAAGGAAACACAGAATGAAGCAGTTTTTCACTTATGTTTTGGCTAGTATACCTTCCTCAGGGAAAATGATACAAAATTACTACAGACAGCATGCTATATGCCCTCTTGTGGATCATCATGTTGGTTACATGAGGATACAGCCTTCTGACTGGCTTATTTCTCTTGCTAACTCCATTCTCTTCACTGTGATAACTGCCACTGACCTAGCCACCTTAACTAGATTCATAAATCTTTCTCTGTAGTTGCTGTGCCTTCTGTGGTGATGTAAGCAGCCTCAATCATCTTTCTTATTCTCTTTTCATAACCCTTATGCAAAACATCTACATTTTGCACTCAATTGAGCAAGTGCCTGTGACTGTCTATGTGTAATATGATTGAGTCTGAATTATGGTGGTTTCTTATGTCATTTTTGTGATCATTAATTCTTGCTTCCCCTTCTCTTGAAGTTTCACTATAGTAAGAAATGTTGCAAGCACAGCACAGAATTCTATATATGGCACTTTTCTTATTAATATTAGTACCATACCTCTTGCTCACAAAGTCCCTGACTTTTATGCCTAAAACATAAGCTATACTCATTCTCTCCTTCATCAAAAAATCTGTCTACACTTTCAGCAAGCTTTGAATGATGAATTTATTGTTATAATTTTCTGTGTTTCTTTGCCTCTTAGCATCATGGAGTAAATAAACTCTTCATTTACATTTTCTCCCTGCAAACATGTAAATGAAGAGTTTATTCCACATGGAAGTGTTTAAGAAGCAACTGTATCCAGTAGGACTGCTTAATAATAAATTTAAGAGAAAAGCCAGGGGGATAGCTGGTAGGCAATGAAACACAGAGACTGATAAAAGTGAATTTGCCATAGTACCACATTCAAAACTTTCTAAAAGTGAGGCAAGAGGTCTGGGACTAACATCAACAATGAGAAAAGTGCCAAAATATAAAACTGTGCAGTGCTTGCAAGAGTTCTTAATATAGTAAAACATCAAGAATTAATGATCAAAAACATGACATAAGAAATCATCAGACTTCAAATTCATTAGTGTTACACGAGGACATTCATAGGCACTTGCCCAAGAGGCAAGATATAGAAACTTTGAATAAGGGTTATGAAAAAAAAAGAGCAAGAAAGACAATCAAGGTAGCTTTCATTGCCACAGAACACACATCCAACCTCAGAGGATTTGTGAATCAACCAATGTTGCCAGGTCATTGATGGTTAGTGCAGCAATGAAGGCAGACTCAACAAAAGTAACATGCTAATCAAGTCGTATTCCCAGGCAACTGATCAGATGATCCATGAAGGGTATATAACTATATAACATGCTGTCTAAAGCAATTTTGTATCACTCTCTCTGAGGAAGTCATTCCAGCCAAAACATAAGAGAATAACCTCCTTCATTCTGAGTTTCCTTTCCCCCATCCATATGTCATGAAGCCAGTCAACATTCTCAAATATTTTGCATTCACTACTCTTGTGTATGGAATGAAGGAGTGGTTAGCATTTTGGGAAATAGTAACTGTCCCTCTGAGACTTAAATACAATGATAAGAAACACTGCACCACAATTAAGGCATTAAGCACTGCCATAGTGCATCAAAATGATTAGGGATTGTTCGCACCCAAGAAGAAAAAAAAAGTGCCCCTGGGTGGGTATTCTTGATTAATGTATGTATCTGTGCCTTGTCTCTCTCTAAAGGCAGGTACATGCTTAGTGCAGAGTTTTCAGTACTGTAAGTGCCCTCTGAGAGGTAGGAACAGGCTTAATGAGGATCTGCCTACATCCTACATACTTTTCCTTTGGTGGTTACATGCTTATTGCAAATATGTCTGTATCTCATGTCCCATGAAAAGTGGAGATATACTAATAAGGGTTTGTATGTACTTTATATACCTTTCCTTAGGCAAGTACAAGATCATTAAGGATTTGTTAGTAACCTACATGCTCATACATGTGTGTAAATGCTTATTCAAAGTTTTTGTCTGTCCCATATGCATCCCTCCTTAAGCAAGTCACCACCAGTCACTCATAACCACCAGATATTCATCAACACAAGATACTCTTCGCCACCAGGCAACACATGTCTTCAAGTACTTGTCACCAACATCATTTAGAATCTGCCTGTATCCTCTGTGCCTTCCAGCAGGCAAGTACAACCTTTAGGGAGTACATATACATACCCTATGTGCCTCTTAGTATTGGGGGTACCTACTTCACCAAGTATCTCTCTGTACTCTCTGCTCCTCTCATCAAATGGGTATAGTGCATGTTTAATGTGAATTTTTGCTGTATTCTAAGTCTCCCCCATTAGGTGTAAATGTTAAGT
>JAUUDW010630221.1:0-11320 GCA_032361385.1 Panulirus guttatus
ATTCGAGGGATGCGGATAATGTACCAGAAACATCGGTCATTAGCCTGACCAAGGGAGGGTAGCACACACACACACACACACCTCCGTGTTCCTCCGCGCTACAAGCGGGAAAAGAAAACGAGAAATCCTGGGAGTAAGTCAACCGTCGGTGTAGCGAAGATGAAAGGACCCTCCCAAGACACGCGATACAGGAAACCTGAATTACTTTACACTAGAAAGTCATGTTGTGAAAGATGATACACATAATGACAGGATGGCGACCAATAAGCCTTGACGTGAGGAGGTTCACACGACATGGCAGGGAACACAGTGAGAACCGTAAACAGGGGAAACAAAAAACCAGGAAAATATGGCGAGAAACAAATGACAGCTACGAATGTCATGACGTCACTAGAGTAACACCGTGCCCGGGTTGGATGGTGTGCCATGCCCCTGAGGCGATACTAAAAGTTTCCAATGCTTAAAAAATACTTTAAATCTTGCTCGGTCAGAGAAAATGCTTGATCTTAACCCCCTCCAACACGCACGCAAACATATATTCCGGGTTACAGATGTTGATTCCACCATCCACAAATGTGACAGTTACCAAGACATGAAAAAAAAGAGGTCCACCCTCTCTCATCGATGTCTCTATATGGCAGGAAGAATGTGGGACACGCCTCGACAGCAGGTCAGGTCAGGTCAGCAGTAACAGGGTCTAGGAATGTTCGTTACTAAATACGAAGGTATAGAGCTGCACAGTCTGTTGCCGAGCTGCCTGGCAGTACTTTATGAAAAGGCTCATTACTGTCTTGTTATGGGTGCATAAGCCGCGTGGTCAAAGTGATTCACTGATTCCTCCTCTCACTTCTGGTACAGTGTTGCGGTGATGCGGACCCATCTACCTGTGTGTTTACCCCATGTTTTCTCTTGCTGCGTTTACATGAGAGGGGCCTAATGTGCTCGTGGGTTGTTTAAATGCTGTTCATGGGATAAACACAGTGAAAGATGATGACCACTGTGATTCACAAGCTACATTAATAATCTTAGACTAGCAGCCTAAACACACACACGGAACAAGACACAACTAGGGTTATGCCTTGCGTAAGTTTCTCCTGCCTACTCTACATCAATTCCCGCAACTTCCTCCATGTTTGCCAATAAAGTCCCTTTGATATACGATCTGATTGACTCGAACGTAATGCTTGTAGTCTTGAAGGAATCATAAACACAAGACGACATGGATATGAAGGTATTCTAAATGACAGATTCCATAGTTGAGTAAACAAAGTATGGCTAAAAGAGATGAAGAGGGTGTGCTGAAATGGTTTAGAGATATGGAGAGGATGAGTGAGGAGAGGCTATGTGAGCATAAGTGTCAGACGTGGTGTGGCTAACGAGAGGGGGGAAACATATGAAAGAGTTGGCGTAAAACACTAGGGAATCCCATACGACAAGTCATGTTAAAAATCCTCATAACATACAAACTGTGAGAGGCAGGTCAACAGGTCCAGGAGAACAGCAGGGGGCTGTCAGAGAGGCAGTTCAGCAAGTTCAAGGGAACATCTGTGGCTGTCTGAGAGACAAGTCAGCAGGTCCGAGGTAATAGCCTCTGAGAGACAAGTCAGCAGGTCCAAGGGAACAGCCTCTGAGAGGCAGTTCAGCTGGTCCAAGGAACATTTAGGGGCTGTCTGAGAGGCAGGTCAGCAGTTCCAAGGGAAAATCCACGGGCTTTCTGAGAGGCAGGTCAGCAGGTCCAAGGGAGCAGCTGGGGACTATCTGAGAGGCAGGTCAGCAGGTCTAAGTTAACAGCAGGACCCTATATGCAATGCAGGTCGACAGGTCCAAGGAAACAGCAGGAGCCTTTATGAGAGGCAGGTCAAATGGAACAGCTTCGTGAGACCAGTCTGGATGGCAGGTCACCAGGTCAGCAGGAATGATAACAGACTGTCTTTACAACATATAAAGCCTAATGGCATATGTAGTAGTCCGCATCAATATGAACCTAACGACTTGTGAAACCAAGTGTTTTCAGTCATGTTCGTTCACAAAACAGAACACAGCCTGGTGATCTTATTATGGTGTCAACAGCCATTCCACTCCCAACGGCAGACGTCGATCAATTATGCCCTGTGTGCATACTAACCAACGGCCTTCACAGTCCCCGTACTCCGCCACGGTGCTGATGTAGTCACCGCGAAACAAAAACCAAAGCAAAATCGCTTGTTCCTAACCTTCCCCGTTAACACATGTTATACAACGAAGCAGTTTCGTAAGAGCTCGACGACGCGTACCCCCTGTGCCTCGGCGTGAGTTTCCCTCCAGTAAATACCAGCAGGGAATATAATATAGAGGTGAGGGAGCGTGGAATGAGATAAGCCGCGAGTTCCCACACAGCCACGCCCAACGCTAGCTCGGATATAATTATCAACACGACCATCACTCTGCCCTGCCTTTTATCCAGCAGCCCCGATCTTATTATACCAGGTCATCACCCTCATTTTCACACCCGTGATCTTAACTGTTGTGTACCTCGACCATCTGTTAACACCAGTTTGGTCGTCCACTATTTTCGAAAGACGGACGAAAACCGTTGCCCCCAGCACGGCCATCCCTCTGCCTCCTGGACCAGCCTGCCATACGAGAACCCTCCTCCCCATTATTCTGGGCAGCAGGTGAGGTGTTCCATGCCATTACCAGCTCGGGAGGGGAGATTTCCTCTGGCAGCCCTCGCCACCGTCCCTTGCACCAGCTCACACTCTCACTCACTATCGTCTGCACTCACGTTCACGTCGCCCTTCTCTTCAGTTAGTCTCCTCACAACACGTAACATCAAATCTAACACGAAGTGGGCAGATTCTGTGTATAGGAGTGAGGGCTCTTTAAGACGCTCCAAAGGCGCAACAAAAACGCTCAAATCTCTTTACAGATAAAAATCTGATCTACACCCGGTACCTAATCCTCAAGTTGGCTTTTGTTATCGAACATACGAACCTAAAATTGTAACTCAATCTTCAGCAAGGCAGCATATCAACAAATGCCAAATACACCGAACCGTCCTCATTAATTTATCCACCGACATGACAGCTCTCCACGCTACAAAGCTATTCAAACAACAAATCGGCATCTTATATCATGGAGACGCGCCTTTTTTGTATCGCTCTATCGTAAAAGTCAACACACATAAGTAAGCTGGCGGTCAGCTGGGGAGGACTGTTGCTAGGACCCAGGAGGAGGGTGAGCGGTGATGGTCAGTCAACACCAACCAGGGAAACCGCAATGTTTACACGTCCTTTCTTCTCTGGTGTACATGTATACAAGCAAAATATATAATTAAAAAAACATACATGTAATATGCTACAGGGATGAAAGCGTCAATGGGTATGCAAACAGAATTAGGATGACCTTCCTAGATGTAGATTATCCCTACATTAGTCAGCGTGAGAAAATTTAGTTAAGAAAACTAGGTGTGTGACCGATTTTCTTCGCCTACCAAAAGGTATAGACAGATGATCCCCTATTGCAACATGAATTAATTTCTTGTTTATATACTTCTTGGTACTTCCATTTCAACACAATCTTACGTTTATTACATATATATTCGTAAATTTCAAGAAGTCGGGCCATAAATCACGATTTAGAATCCAGATAATTTAAAACAAAATTTCGCAAAAACTGACCCTCACGAAATGTTTCAGTGTTGCCACTGTACGGGTGTGTAATTATATATTTGTTCAATAGGGGGAGAGGAGAGTTCTAACACCTGTGGGGTTCCGTCTCTTGAACAGACCATTTTCAATATACCTTTGGTATTCTAATATCAGCCAGCGGACAATTGGACTCCTCTTCAATCCTACTATCGCGTTCTGGCGATGGGTTTAGGCTCAATGTTTAACCCTAGGTCTCTCTCTCTCTCTCTCTCTCTCTCTCTCACACGCACATACACACACACACAATCGTGTGGCTTATTTCCAGTATGGTAACAGTCGCGCCGAGGCCATCTTTAACTACGTCCCATCCTAACGACTTTACAATTACTCAAAATTTCATCTACCATTAATCACAGCAACTTCAGAGTTTGTAAGCTGTTTGCAATCACTGATAATTCTTTCCTTCTCTCACGGCCTTCGCATCAAGTGCAAACATGTTCACGTTATAGGAGTCCAGTCCACCGAGCAAATCGGTTACATATGCCAAGAATAGCCGAAGACCAGCTCGGCGGCACACCACTGGTCAATATCTGGCGAAGTCTTCGGGTGGACCTTCGGTCCCCACAGCCCGGGCTGGGTCCAGGTTCCTCTTACCACACTCCTTTGTTCCCTTCCACTGCGTAAATCTTCTTAACAGTGGCGGAATGTATCCCTTATTCCTGACTTTTAGATCCTGGTTCTCCATCAGCCTTCCATACGTGTGTCAAAGGCTTTCTGACCGTCCAAGGATACAAAATCTACTCACCTTGTAACGGAAACCTGATGGATCTGTACTACGCGACCTGCTGTCTTTAATAGCCATGCTGTCATCCAGTCAGACAGTCTCTCCTTTGCAAGTAGTCATCTAGTGGTAGTCATGCTTTTTAAGCATCCTTGCCAGTGTTTTAAAGGCCACATCTCTTGGGAAGACCAGTCTACAGTCCATCGTGATTTCCACATTACCCATCTTGAATATAAGACCATTGCCCTCTTCCACATCTTTGGAACTACCTCTTCCTCTAATGATCTGCTGAGCATTATTCAAGAGTGGCCTGGCATGCGTCTCCGCACACCGTCCTTAAGCATATATGAGGAAACTTTATCAAGCCCATGAAACTTACAGGGTAAAGCTGCTCTTATCCTGATATTTTGCTCCTGGTGAACTTTTATAAAATTCTGGACCATCTTTAGCCCACAGTACTCTTTTTCATGTCTCTTCTTCTCTCTCCTTACTTAACAGAACTCGTTTCTTGCTCTCTCAGAATCTATCTCGTGCAGGTTGGCTACAGCATTTTTCGTCCTTTCTCGTCTATTTAAATCCAAAGGGACTCATGTTTTGACTCCTCTGCCGCAGATTTAACAGAATATTTTAGAGCTCTGGTCTACTGCAGTAATAAAACTCCCTTTCCCAATTTATACCCTCAAGAAATTACATTTCCCCTTTGGGTCCTACCTTTCCTCTGATACCCCTCTCGCATCCTCTTCAAGCACAAAGTCAAGCAGTGTGCGCAAGTACGTATATCTTGCCCATTTGTACTGTAAGGGGGAGGGGGGGGGAGTTCTACACTCGTGGGGACCTCGTCTCTTGAACATTTTCTACTATTGTACAACATTTTAAACGTTCGTGTGCTATCCACATTCCCAGTCTCATAATTCATGAATATTCCATTCATCCACTACTCTTATGGTATAAAAGTACTTCTATACTTCTGTATATTTTCTAACAAATATATTGCTTAATTTCATGTTATGTTCTCTGGTTGTTCTATCTCTCTATCTTAGGAAGACCTAATCACGGTCTCCGTCATCAAGCTGGCTTAATCACTCAAAAGGTTGTAATCAGATAACCCCTTAATCTTCTCTCTTCCATTGTGGACAAATTGACGGCTTCTAACCTCTCACTGTAACTCATCATTCTTGATTCTGTTAATATCTTTGTAGACATCTTCTGGACCTTGTATATAATTTCTTTAAGTGCGGTGACCAAACTTGAGAAGCATATTCTAATTTTGGCCTAATGTCGGATGCGAACAGTGCACTAAACATTTCCTTACCATTCTGAATGCTATTCTCATATTTGCCAGCAGAAAGTGTTTCCTTTATTATTCTCCTAATGTGGGACTCTGGCAACATGTTAAAAGACCATGTCTACTCCTTGGTGCTTCTCACACA
The DNA here is from genome assembly GCA_032361385.1 of Panulirus guttatus. NCBI lineage: Eukaryota > Metazoa > Arthropoda > Malacostraca > Decapoda > Palinuridae > Panulirus > Panulirus guttatus. Next base: position 5,841 of record JAUUDW010630221.1, read on the forward strand.
TATATTCTCGAATCCATGTCCTGCTGTATAACAGTCATACTGAAGCCTCCTACAATTACTGTATCCCATCCTATTTATCATGGCATTACTCATGTTTAATTTCATAAGCCATGTATCGGACCAACTTTGTAGCTCGACTAGGTCCCCTTGTAAGATGATGCAGTCCACTTTGACTTTTACCTCGCTCATGACACAGGCATCATCCGCAAACATATTCAGGAGGAGAGTCCAATTCTTCTGGCAAGACACATTATTAGATCGAGAGAGGCTGAAGAACCAACCCTGCAGCACGCCACTGGTAACCTCAATCCATTTCGAAAACCCTTTCCTAACACGCATTCCTTGTCCCGTTCCATTTACGATGCTCTTCTGTCCATTGAAATAGTCTCCCTCTCTTATTCCCTGCCTGAAGATCCAACTTCTTTGCTTACCCCTCACGTCGCGGTGTCGAATGCTCTCTGGCTCTTCAGGTATAGGCAATCCACTCGGCCTTCTTTCTTGTCTTAATACGGAGCTCACTCTCTCACAGAAACTCTGAGATGTTGGTTCGTTACACATGATCTCTCCCTGAAACCTTGCCTCTCTCTCTCTCTCTCTCTCTCTCTCTTAGTTTCTCCTTTGCAAGAAGTCATTCACCTGCTTTCCGATTATCTTTCCCAGGTAAACACAATCGAAAAAGAAATATCTTTACGACATTAAGTTGGACAAGTACGACACAACGGACGATGGCATCTGACAAATGCTCTGAGGTTTCGCCACACACACGCACACGCACACTGATTGCCCTGTTTTCCTCTTATGGCGAAATATGGATTACTATAGTGACATTTCCCGTCATTTGTCGTAATACATATTTCTTTAGCGTGTTACCTAAATACTTACCTTAAAAATTCGGAAGAAGACAATGGATCATAATAAGGGATTATCCGAGAGTGATCATACACTGAGAACAATGTGTTGCGTAATTGTTATAATGCTGGAAACGTATATATTGTCTGTGTTTGCTTATCATTAAAGGATATCAGCATTGTCACGTAATCTTATCTTGACTAGTCATTCACGTTATGAAACAGGAAATCACTGTAGAACACTGGCGACTTTACGAAACCAAATGACATATGTTACAGGGTGATTATATAATGACATGAAATGGATGCAATCGAGATGAAACGAAATGGATGCAATCGAAATGAAACGAATAATTCGGGAAGCACGCGAACGAGCTGGGCATGGTTGCCAAACAGTTAATAATGGATGTATTTTCCTTCAATTGCGTGAGAGTAATAATACATCTATTGGATATACGAGTCAGTTTACTGATCCACTGCGGGGTAAACAGTATCGGGCGATCACTTTCATTATATTAATATGTGTGTGTGTGTGTGTGTGTGTGTGTGTGTGTGTGTGTGTGTGTGTGTGTGTGTGTGTGTGTGTGTGTGTGTGTGTTTGTGTGTGTGTGTGTGTGTGTGTTTTTGTGTGTGTGTGTGTGTGTGTGCGTAATAACAACTTATAGCATAATAACTGTAATAACTTATCTATATGTACTGTACGGATAGGGAGTTCTGCACACGTAGGGTCCCCATCTCTTGAACATTTCCTACTATCATACAACTTCTGCATATTGTCCACATTTACAGCTTCCTCACTCTGTTCCAGTCATCCAGTCATCTTGTACTGTAAGAATACTTCTTTAAATGTTTTCCAACAAGTTTCTTGCTAATTTTTATGTACCGTATGCCGGTTAGCTTACCTGCATATATCGAGAAACTGGTCACTGATGAGATCATAAAATTGGTATGAAAACTTAACTCTTCCCTCTTCCATTGTGGTCAGATTAATAGTAATTAACCTTTGCTATAACTCTGTTTTTTAGAATTCGATAACATATTATTTTTGTTCTCATTTGAGCCTTCTGGATTATATTATTTGTTTCAGGGTAACGAGACTTGAGAAGCATATTAACGTTTTGGACTCAAATACAGTGTGGACAGCTTTTCCAATTTCTTTCTGTCCATTTTTTTAAATGCAATTGTAATGTTTGCCAGCAGACATTTTGTCTTCTTTAGTATTCTTTTAAGGTTGACTCTGGCAAGAAGTTAGGTCCATTAAAGACTCCACATTTCGTCTAACACACCGATTCCTGCACTTTATTCCCAGCTAGATGATAATAGCAATGAAGTCTTCCTTCAGTATGTCCAAACCTCACTATTTTGCATCTACGTACTCGGGATAGATTTCAACAACCTTGTATCACAGAAACGTGGGAGCTTGTTTAAGTCTCCCTTCAAGTTAATGCAATCCTCTTCATTTATAACTTCTCTAAGGACATTGGCACCAACTGCAAAGGCACTCATGTTGGAGGCAAACTCCTCCAGCAAAGCATTTAAATAGTTATCATTATCATAGCCTGAACATGCAGGAGGGTGCGAGGCGTGCACGGGATAGAGCGTATTAGGAAGCGATATGATAAGATTGGGCTGAGTCTGAGCATATGGAGCAGTCAGAAAACCACAAAAAGACAGCAGGGCTTGGCTGTAGATGGGGAGGGGGGTCTTGTGCGATGCATTATCCATTATATTCGTTTTAACTCATTATGCCTTTCGTGTGAATAAATTAAGGTGTCTAGTTAGCTCAGTTGCGAGAGCGTTAGACTGAAGATGTAAAGGTCCCCGGTTCAATCTTGGATCTGGGCACTTTCTTATCAGTGAACTTACCCAAAAGTTATGTGTGTATAGACTTGCCTAGTCTTTACATACCTCATCAAGCTCGAATTTTCTATGTATACTCACATAATCTCTGTTTTCTCTCTAACTCTCATGAATAATAACGTTACATTCTTTTGTCTGTTTCTATCGCTGTCTATTTTTCTCTTTCTTATTCATCTCTCCCTCTCTTTTTTCGTTTTCAGTACCTCTCCTACAGTTGACCATCCTTGAGCACACCGTTTTGGGAGAATCGTGCATAGATTGATAGCGTGTGTGTGACATCAACCCAGACGTGTGTGTGTCTGTGCTGTGAGTAAGAGAGTCTGAGCCTCTCGTATGTGCATATAGTTCATAAATATGATAATTGCCCAGACCCGGGATCGAACCGGGGACCTTTAGATCTTCAGTCTAACGCTCTCCCATCTGAGCTATCTAGGCGCTCTAAGAAGCTTACTGCTAAGTTATAAGATGATACTCGTCAGAGCTCTTTCCAGGTTTTCTTTATCATTACATCTCTCTTTCTCTTCACCAAACAACTTCAGTTTCTCCCAACATTGCAATGAAGCTGCCAAGAAAGCAAATAGGGTGTAAATATTTATTAACAAAAGCTTTACATTAAAAGACAAGGATGTAGTATTGCCAATATACCTAAGTCTAGGTAGACCACTTGTCGAATTTCCAGTGCAGTTTTGTGTCCCCCACTATAGCATGGATATTCTTAGATTGGAAGCAGCGCAGCGAAAAGCAACACAACTGATAACTCTCTTGTTTAACAGCCCATGTGAGGAGAAACTGTTGGAATTAGACCTTTTCTCCCTAAGCAAGAAGCATCTTTAGAGCAAATTGATAGAATGTTTTAAAATACATAAAGATTCAACAAAGTCGATATTGGAAATTTCTTTACAGTAGCGCCAGCATTACCAGCGAGAGAAATGGACTAAAACTTGGAAGTCACCTAATTAATCTGGACTGTAAGAAATATTTCTTTACCAGCATTATTGATTTGTGGATTATGTCTCAGAAAATGTTGTTTAGAGGAAGTTCCTTTATATTTTCAAAATTAGGTTTGATGATCACTTGTCACTCTTCAGTATTGTCCGTGTGAATAACTCAGAGCCTCGAAATAGTTCAGTTAGGAGAGCGTTAGACTGAAGATGTAAAGGTCCTCCGTTCGATTCCAGGTCTCTACAATTTCTAATACATGAACTTACCTAAATATTAGAGTGTAGACTTTCCTAGTCTCACCCTACCTCCACGCACTTGCACTTTGTGTGTACTCGTATACTCACATACTCTACCTTTTTTCTCTCTGACTTTCACTTTCATGAATGATAACGTTTTTTTCTATTGCTTTTTTTTCTCTTCCTTTCTTATTCCTCTCTCTCTCTCTGTCTCTGTTTGTCTGTCTGTCTGTCTCTCTCTCTCTCTCCTTTTCAATACCTCTCCTATTCTTCACCATCCCAGGTCACACTGGCTTAGGGACTCGTGAATAGACTGCGAGTGTGTGGTGTTACCCGGAGTGTGTGTGTGTGTGTGTGGGTGTCTTTGTCTGTCTGTGTCGTGACTAATATAGTCTGTGGCTCTTGTATTTGGATATAGTTCATAAATATTCTAAATTGCCCAGACCCGGGATTGAACCGGGGACCTTTAGATCTTCAGTCTAACGCTCTCCCATCTGAGCTATCTAGGCGCTCTGAGAAGCTTACTGGTAAGTTATAAGATGATTCTCGTCAGAGCTCTTTCCACTTTTCTTTATTAGTATATTCTTCTCTCTCTCTCTCTCTCTCTAGGATTTCTTTATCATCACATCTCTCTGATCTCATTCGATCAGTCTGTTAATCTGTTATTTTTTCTCTCCACCTGTCTATCCATTTGTCTATCTAACAATCTGTCTATCTATTCATCTTTCCCATTTTCGCCACCTTTCCTGCTGTTGACCATCGCCAGCCATACTGGCTCAGGGGAAATGTGCAGAGAATGTGTGCGGAGTTGTCCTGTGTGTGTGTGTGTGTGTGTGTGTGTATGTGTATGTGTATGTGTGTAATAAAATAGCATTATAACTGTCATAACTTACCTATGTGTACTGTAGGGATAGGGAGTTCTGCACACGTAGGGTCCCCATCCCTCGAACATTTTCTACTGTCATACAATCTCTATATGCTGTCCACATTTACAGCTTCCTCACTCAGTTTGTTCCAGTCATCCAGTCATCTTGTACAATAAGAATACTTCTTTACATGTTTTCCAACAAGTTTCTTGCTTAATTTCATGTACCGGGCTCCGGTTGCCTTATCCGCAAATATCGAGAAACTGATCACTAATGAGGTCATAAAATTGGTGTGAAAACTTAACTGATGTGATCAAGTCTACCCATACTCTTCTCTTTTTCATTGTGGTCAAATTAATGGCATCTAATCTCTTTCTGTAACTCTGCTATTCTTATTCCGATACCACAGTTCTTGTGTTCTATGGATCTTATCCTCTATAATCTTTGTTCTTCTCAAGGAACGGTAACAAGACTTGAAAACATTATCGTTTTGACGTGAAATACAGTGTGGACAGCTTGTTCAATATTCATCTATCCACGTTCTTGAATACAATTGTAATATTTGCCAGCAGACAGTTTGTCTTCTCTACTATTCTCCTAAGGTTGACTCTGGCGAGAATTTAGGTACAATATCGACTCCAAAGTTCGTCTGACGCACCGATTCTTGCAGCTTATTCCCTGCTAGATGATTATAGTTCTGAAGCTTTCCTTCAGTATGTCCCAGCCTC
>JAUUDW010630232.1:0-11021 GCA_032361385.1 Panulirus guttatus
AGCTTGGAATGTGCCGTGATAACAATGGAATTTAAGAGCGGACTGGCGTGTATGATGACCTCCACGAAGGATCATATTTCAGGGCCGACGTGAGTTGATGGGGGATGCCGTGATACACGCGCTCAGGTTGATGCCCTGCATCAACTGACGCGCGAGTAAACCACATCATTAAATGCATCAATATACCGTGATTGATGAGTCGTTTGTTGCAGGGGCGGTGCAAGCGCTTAGAGGTTGATCTGCGACGCAGGAGTAAGGTCAGGTAGGCTCCTTTGAAGCGGGTAGGGCCGGCCCCCTCCCCCTCCCCCTTCCTTAACAGCGCTCGAGCCCTTCTCGTTCTCGGGTAATGAGAGTTCTCGCTCTCGTCCAAGTTACCAATCGCGGAGCTTGTTTCTCATCACGTGAATCAAAGGGCCGTGATTGCGTCTCATTTCATTACTGAAAGTCTCTACCGTGTGTGTGTCGCCTTCCCAGACAACATCTTGAAGGACCGAATTAGATCACAATTAGTGTGTCAAGGATATTTGGCGCTAATTGTACCCCCAACCCCCCACCCCTTCCTTCGTCAGGATAGGTAATTCGCAATTAGGTAATTAGTGCCCAGCAGCCTCTTTCCAGTTCCTTATAAGACTGTGAATTTTATCAGATTACCTCTTATGCTTTCTCAAGTACTAGCTTAAAAAGTTTTTTAAACCAGGTTTATGACTTGGTGACCAACCAAGTCCCTCATTCTTACAGGAATAAAGTTTGTAATTCTAGTGATACTGTGATTTTTAAAGTTTGTATTTCTAGCGTTATTGTGATTTATATTGTTTGGTGTGTATATATATATATATTTTTCTTCCGAGACTTGGGATTCGCTGACCTCGTCTGTCACGACACTTGGTAATCGAATTAGTCCACGTCAGACGCCTTGATCGTCGGGCCGGAACGCCAAACCCGTCTCATGATTTTCCGTTTTTTACGTTCGAGGTGTTTTTTGCGAAACGTTCCCAAAGTTCTCGCTGAACAGGAATGAACTTCTAGCTTCATATTTGTTCGTTTTGGAACAGTTCTTAGTGTTCTTAAGTCTCTGACGATCATTGGTAGGGTAATTATAGACCAGTTTGATGAAAAGTTTGTAATGAATTTCACCATTTTTTCAGTTTGTATTTCTATGATTACCCGAATAAACTGTTGGTAACTACTGTTTAACTGAACCCCCGGCCAGAAACCTAAACAGCCAAGTGAACCGTTTGAATCACGCCTCGTTAACTGCCCTCTGACGTCTCTACGTCTGATTCCGACTCCCGGAGCGAGTCTGGTCTTGAGGGACTCGAGGTGAAAGAAGAAATATCTCCGGAATTAATCTAACAAGAGCTGCAACACGCGGTAAAGTCTTCATTAGGGGGAAGATGCAAGCTGACGACACACTCACAACAACGTTAAGACCAGGACAAGAGGCGAGGGACCCGTGTGTGTGTGTTCGTCGGATCCTCCTGGTGATTCGTTGGTTCGAACGACTCGAGACACTGAGTCAACAGATCCGGAAACTTTTGAAGCTGAACTTGGGATAAGAATATGGCATGATGATCACGGTGCGAGGAGAGATGATTGGGAGATATCATCTCATCTCTCTCTATCTCTATCTCAATCTCACCACAGGACTTGTCTCTTCATCGTCATTTCGCTTGTATCTCATCATTAGAGTAATTTCCCGCCGTCATAAACGTATGTCAATAAACACCAACGATGAAACTCTTTAAAATGAATTTCTCCGGTATCGTAATTACCTGGGCATTTGCATATTAAAGGAATGAAATTGTCACTATCTTCTGATGACTTGGGCTGTGGCGGAGGGAGGCGTAATGAGTGGAAGAGAGGCAGTGACCTGTGGTATTTCTCGTTGTAGAGGCAGTACTTGCTTGGCTCTCTCACTTTTGGGGCAGCAGTTCTTGGTATTTCTCACTTTAGAGCTGCCACTGGTGGTTTTTCCTCATTTGTAAAGGCAGTTCTTGCCCTGCTTTCTCACTTATAGGCAGCTGTATTTGGTATTTCTCATTTGCAGAGGCAGTCCCTGCTTGGCTGTCTTATTTCTGATGCAGCAGTTCTTGATATTTCTCACTTTAGAGGCAGTGACCACTGGCATTTCTCATAATGATGCAGTATTTGTGAGTGGCTCTCTCTCACTTTTAGAGGCAGCGACCTCTGGTATTTCTTACTTCAAAAGCAGTATAGCTGCTTGTGTTTCTCTCCTCAGAGGCAGCTGGCATCTCCTGGAATAAGTGTCTCCGTCTCTCTCGCTTCAGAGGAAGTAGCTTTTTGTCTCTCATTCAAGAGGACTCTATCTCATTTTGTACCTCTCGCATTCTGTATAGATTCTATATACTCATCTGCTTCGTATCTCTCATTCAGGAAAGGAAATACTTTTTTCTTATCTCTTAATCTACCTCTGTGCTCTATCTCGCGTTTGAAACCTCCTCATCTCTCTCTGTCTCTCAGTCTCCCAACACAAACGTAATCCCTCTTCATCTCTCTCATCTCGCCACAGAAATAACAGCATTCCAGTCGGTGATACAGGAACCCGGGGAAAAGGCGCTAGAGATGACCAATACTAAAATGGAGCCACTAATCACGCCCTCTCGCGCAGTCTTAAAGGAACGCCAGTCCAACTCGCGTACGACTTAACCCGCGTGAGATACGGGACCCTACAGAATGGGAACTGACATCGGCAATAAACACGGAGAGAATATTAGACCGTAAGACATCAGAAACTTGGGGCGAGATTACTTGCGAGAGGAGGTGTAATAAACCCCCTCTGCACGAGACAAAAGTTAAATCGAATTTAATCCTTGTGTAACGGGAGGATAAAAGCCACTTCTGCTTCCCGAGTTTTGGTTGCTACTGGTTACCCAGGGCTGAGGACGCCTGACGTCATGGTAGATCATCAACACTGGCCGACGTCATGACCCGGGAGACAGCGATTATGAATTGATGTCTCTCGATGTCAGAATAATCTATTATCATTATATTTATTTACTATTATTATTATCATTATCTCTTATCATTATTATTATCTCCCCGTTACAGGCGCAGTACCCTGTAGGACAGGTCGAAGAACGGGGCGTTACCTGTAGAACAGGTCGAAGAACGGGGCGTTACCTGTAGAACAACAGGTTGAAGAACGGGGCACTACCTGTAGAACAGGTCCAGGAACGGGGCGTTTTACCTGTAGAACAGGTCGAAGAACGGGACGTTACCTGCAGAACAGGTCAAAGAACGGGGCGTTACCTGTAGAACATGTTCAGTCCCAGTGCCTTAACTGTAGAACAGGTCCAAGTCTCCTTTAATCAACTTCAATAACTGAACATGTCTCCCTTAAGTAACTATGTGTGCATCTACCAAAAGTAAATGCACATCTACCTCCTTAAGTGACTGCATATCTATCAATCTACCTTAAGTAACTGTATACCTGTTCTCCCTCGAGTCACCGTGCAGGAAAAATCTTCACTGTCGAATTAGAAAAGGAAAACTAATTTCTTTCGGGAGACATTTCAAGACTCTAATGTAATGAGCGAGAGATCCGCCATGTCTCGGCATGTCTCTTAATTTCCCGGAGGGGAAGGAGAGTAAATTCATCATCTTTTTGAGACCTTGTCTTTCGGCTCTCACCGTCCGAGGATATTTTGCCTCAACCAAGAGGGAATGATTTCACAGCGATTCACCAAATCTGGAATTATTCATTCTCAAGTTGAAAATGTTTACGATGGTGAAATATGTACGTGAAGATGAATCGTACATAAGAGCTATGAGCGTCTATATCCATTAAATAACATGTAAATAAAAAAGATATAAAGTCTATATAAATATACCACTGGACAGTAAAGCAGGCCAGAACTTACAATGCAAAGGAATTCAGTTCAAACAGCAACAGACCGTTGGGTCGTTTCCGAGTCACGATTGCGACTACAGACAATGTCAGTGACTCACAAATTGTGGTGTGGTAAGAGTAGAAAAAAAAAAAACCAACATGCAGAGATTTCAGTAAAACCTGGACGCTTTCTACTGCATACAGAACTCTGCTGACCTACCGGCATGCTGAAATAATAGACAACAAATGCCGTACTGAAGGTCAAACTCTCCGTAAACGATCTGACCCGAAGGTCATCGAACCTTTGACCTTACGAGAAGCACTGAACCAAGTTCCTCGCGCGTCAGACAAGTCACAGAGTCAGCTCACGTGACCTGACAACTTGCTTTTACTTTCTCACGTCCCAATTCACTGCCCTTCACAGTGTCAAAAGTAGTCAAGAAAAACACAACAGAAAAAGGCAAATGTTCTACTTTAAAAGATGTGGCGATGCACACACACACACACACACACACACACACTTACACACACACGCACATACAAAAAGCAAAAACTACTTGGTTGATCAAGCTTTCCACAACGCCATACTTTTCCACAAATCCGAGCAGTGTTTCCTAATTCAACGCGACCCGAAGGAATAACTCTTTTCCTTCCCTCCTTTCACGTCAAAAACTGTGGGACTTTCCAGCACATCGTGGTATGCAACACGAATATCTAAAGAAATAGAAAAACAAATTAGATCTACTTAAAGAAAGTGTACAGTGATGAAAAAGTGAAAAATAATCACAATAAAACGGGAAATGAATCTGACCTAGATTACTGTGCGTGTGTGTGTGCGTGTGTGTGTGTGTGTGTGTGTGCGCGTGTGTGTGTGTGTCTGTGCGTGTAGCAGAAAAGCCTTAACGACCTGGAGGGACATATCGAAGGATTTCTGGCGTTGAAGAAACGCGTTGACCACGTGCCGTAACACATCGCCAGGCGAGGATACGATGCATACGATAATAATTGACAAAATTATCGCCTAAAATGAAGGAATAGTTAGGGCGAGGTACCGCTAAATATCGCAGTGTTAAAAGATATATTCGAGAATAAGTATGCAAAATACTGCACGATGTCGCTCGAGAAAACACCGTTTAAATCAACGACACAGATTCTGTTACGTTAAGTAACACACACATGGGCGTCGTAAGCCGAAGACATCGCCAGACGCAACACAAATATTCGGAAGGTATTGCTCAAAATATCGCTGGGGAGGAGAGAGAGGTGTGAGTGAACCCCTTTTATGCCGGGAGCGTGTAATACCCCTCTCTCTCTCTCTCTCTACCCCAGGTAAGGTGGGTTGGGGTGGGGGGGGAGCCAGGCATTTCTCCTTTAATGATGTCGGTAATCGATCACTCCTCATCGTCCGCCGATTCCTCATCTGGGACAGGTGGAACTGGGGACCAGGTGGAACGGAATGGGGTCGGGAGGTGCAGGCTGGAGAAGGAATGGGCCAAAAGAAGATGGTGAATAATGATAATAAGATGGTGATGATAATGATAAGGAAAGTGATTTTAAGAAGGATTGAAGAAAGAAAGTAGAGGACGAAGAAGAAAGGAAAAAAAAAAAAACGAGAAAATGATTATTTTGTGAAAATAAGTGAAGGAGTTATGAGATGTGTAAAGCATGACAATTACAGGAGAACGAAGAAGGATTTCACTTCACGTGCAAGAGGAAAAGGTTAAAGTCAACAATATAAGGGGGATAGATAGGACAAAAAGAAAACGATAACACGGGCCACATACTTACTGGGAGAATATTCGGCCTTAGAATTTTCTTTAATTTTCCGGCTGTTCTGTGCTTGGCGCCCGCTCAAGGCACATTTTGTTATGATAGTTTCGGCAAGATATAAAAGCTTGCGGCATATTGACATGGGTCTACGAAGAGGAAGACAGAGTTACTCTGTCGACATATGAGTAATTACTACGAATTACTCAGTCATCCACTGATTTCCCAAAGACGCCAAGAGGTGTAAAGTTAACGGCTAAAATAACTGCCAGAAATCTAATTCATTATTTTACGAACAGTGAAGAAAATTAAAACCAATCTTTGATGCTTAGTATAAGCCTAAGACATTCCACAAACACGTTTTCTCTGATGTGTCACTTACGAGGTATTTTGAGTAATCGCTCTCTACACGTTCTCCTTTATAAGTTATTACCTTACCCATCAGATGGCGTTTGTGGAAGCGTGAGAAATCTCCTCAAAAACACGGGTAACCCTGGATAGTGGCGCTTCTTGTTAAACAAACATTCCCTCCCTCCTCCTCCGTCCGACGGTCCAACACTGAACATATGAATCGACTCACTGTAGTCAGCTGACCCGAGACGCCAGCGGCATACGGATGCACCCGGGTGTGTCCGTGCTTATACAATCGTTTTTGAACAGATTTTGGACAGTTTGAACTTGGCGTTACGTTGTGAAAGCTCTTTACGTACCAGGAATTAAAAGAAGAGCGGATAATAGCCCTGCAGTGTCTCCGTCTGGTCAAGGGGCATTCGTAGAGTGTAAACATTGGGTCGTCGATGCCGTAAGGACTTTAGCAGACGTTCGTCTCAAGAGGCAGCGACTGAAGGACAGAGACATTATAGTGCCATCGGGATAAAGAGGTCGATAAGAGGAGGACGCTGGAAGACCCTGAACGGGTAAGAAATATTACATTGAAATTTGTGAACATGTTTGACGCTGGGGGGTTCATGGATCTGTGATCGAGGCTTCGAAACCCAGGGAGACTGTTGACGCTAGCGGTGAATCAGTGAACGAGGCTTCGAAACCTAAGAAGCAGGTACGTAGTTTTTTTTTTTCCGTGTCATTTGTGCACATACCTTTATCAATGCTTTGATTATTATGACATTAATAGATTATGTAAATGAATACTTATGTTTTAAGTAGATTATATTAGTGAATACTTATGTTTTAAGTAGATTGTTAGTGAATACTTATGTTTCAAGTAGATTATGTTAGTGAATACTTATGTTTTAAGTAGATTATGTTAGTGAATACTTATGTTTTAAGTAGATAATGTTAGTGAATACTTGTGTTTTAAGTAGATTATGTAGAAGCTATACATTTTTTTTTCACGTGTTAATGTAAGAAAAATACGTTTTTTCATATTGAGATTTCACGTTGAAATATATATTTTTTTCACATATCTTTCCGTACATCAAACTTTTATATGAATTATTAATTATCATACGGGAGAAAAATACGTGATGAGTATGTCATTCAGAACGTATTTCAACGAATAAGTTGTTGACCCGTTCGGCGCTTGCGCGAAGCGTATCGAAACACCGAATCTCTCTGGGCGAGCGGGAGTCATCCTGACGAAGGCTTAAGAGTGGTTAACTCGGATAACGATGGTGATCCTCCAGTTTCATCCTCATTCCACGGCTCTTGAAGCTCTTCATTAAGAGGGAGTGAACAACACACAGGTCACTCTATCTTTCATTATAGGGTCTTTGACTCGCCTCGCTGTTGGCTTAAGCTATACCTGAGGCTATTTTGCTTTATTTGTTTCGTCTTCTTTGTCTTCTGTTTCTTCCTCCTCCTCTTTTTTGAGTCTGTTGAGAGAGTTACCGTGATAAATGATTTAACTAAGGTGTCATTAGGCGTCAGGTATCTAAATATGTCAATGTGTCATTTGTTATGTGTTGAGGCTGACATATCCCATCCAGGTGATGGGAGGGACTGACCGAGACTTAACCCAATGCACCAAGGGATTCGTGAAATGTCATAAGTGTTGAGGTCCTGTTGCCCCGACCTTCCTGATGGAAGGTCATGTTTGTTTACGTTATGCCAAAGGGTCGTCCGTCACAGTGTATCACTCACGGCAAATCCTTCGCCGCTCTAACCTTTATAAACCAAATACTACACCGCGTTCCTGGCCATCCGGGCAATACTTTATCACAGCTAACTATATTACGGCAATAAAACTTTCACTCGTTAGAATAACAACCACGAACTTTTATGACAAAGAAAAATGGTACATGAATATTGGACTAAATCATTTCTGAAATGCTGTTTTCAGTAACGACACCAGCGAAGAGTTGCATTAGACAGATCCACGAGAGTCGCTTGCCTCGATGCTTGTATTCACTCGTGTTATGCCGGATGTGGAGCCTCTGAGAGAGGTATCCATGGCAACCAGTGTTTGCAAACAAAAGCAGCTTTTACCCCCTGGTAATGGAAGGATCATTTTGACTGTTCGAACCCGCATTTTATGGAGGGCTTATTATACGCTTTCCCCTTGCATGAAATCTTGGCTCCTGAGCCACTTGCACTTAGAGATTAACATTTCTTCATTGCTTAGATACAGGATCACAAGACTCGTGGGTAGAAATGTGTTATTTTGTTGAGTTGATAACGTTCCATTACTGTCATCTTTGAACAGGGATATGATCTATGGTCGGCGATGCTCTCCCAGCTGGTAATGTTTTGTGATATTGTAGGTTCGATTAGTTAACAGACACAGAGTTATGATGGGTCCAAGGGGAGTGAGTGAGAAATAACAGATGGTCCTTCAGTGAGAGAAAGGAGGAGCTGGTGAGCCCATGAATGAGAGATACCATAACCCAGTGTTTCTTAAAGAGAGATAAAGAATACAAAAAGAAGTCGTTTCTGTCTCTCGATTGAAAAATACTAGATACCAACGTCTCTCTGGAGTGAGAGATGCAGGGCTCCGGTGCTACGAGTGTGTGAGACACAAGAAATGCACCTCCCTGCTCAGTAATTGCCTTCTCTTCCATCACAAGTCGTTATCACTATCAACACAGGAAGGGGGAACGATTCAAGTCCCTTGTTTACATGTGCATTGGCAATTAAGATACTGGAGAACCTATTTATTAGAATTTGGCAGCAGTCTGTATCTATATATATTTTCATATATGACATCGGAGACTTCAGTAAATGAATCACATGCTCGACAGCATAACACAGGCTGGATATTTTAAGAGGAGATGGTAAATGCCTAGACTACTGACGATCCAGAGTCACTCGATAGTCCTATCGGAATTACCAGTGTCAGCTTAATGGCCTGTAATACAGAGGAAAATTAACCTAAGAGGTGACTAAAACGTAAATGGGAATCATCAGTTCTGCCTACAGAGTTGGCCATTAACTGATGAATGAGCGGAGATTGATTGAATAAATGAGTCATAAAATATTCAGCCAACTGTCCAGACTTTAAAGAGTATATATCGTGTAGAGCCGAAATCAGAAACAACACTTTGTGTCCCCATTCGTCTCAGAGTTTTTCTTAATATGACAAAACGTTTATTGCAATGCTAATGCAAACAAACTGGAATTCATTTCACTGCTATCGTGGCCAATCAAAATCTCACTGCTACTGTTGCCAGTCATAATATATCGTAAAGATACTGAGTACATCAGTTATAGTCCACTAACGTGCGTTTGCAACCAGCTATGAGTTACTGCTGTGCTATTGCAGCCAATTATGATTATTGCAATGCTATTGAAACCAATTGCAGTTCACCATCATGCAGCGGCAACCAATTTTATCGCAGTGCTATTGCGGCCAATTATAATCTATCGCCATGTGTTGCAACCATTGTTATCAGTAGCAATGTTTTTACTTGGCATGTGCTGCCATGCTAAGACATGCAATCTTATCTCACTGCACTGCTATTGCAGACAATCATAACCTATCGCCATGCCACCGAAACCAATCATATAATTCATCAAAATGTTACTGCATCCTATTGTGCTTTACTGCAATGCAACGGCGGTGATTTATAATCCGAATCATAATCGTAACTAATCAGGATTTACAGCAATACCGTTATAACCAATTATAACTTGGTGAAATACTATCATGACTAATTAGTACTAACTGCATTGCTCTCGTGTATCTCTTCATAATGAGAAATGTTCCAACACAAACTTCCTTCTCCATTCTGTTACCAGTTTCTCTGAGCTTTAAGACTAAAGCACTGAAAACCCGAGAGGTCTAAAGAATTCCCCCAGATTCTAATCCTTATTTCACCCAATGATAACCAACATTACTGTGATTAATTAACCCCCCCTTAATGAGGCACATAAATTCTTGCATTGCCGTACCAAAGGAGGAAATGTAATTGGTTTCATATGGCGAGTAGTAGCGAGAGTCACAGTTAAGACGTCACAGTTAAGGTGTGGATCCTTTGAACCGATCATACGAAAGGGTATACATACTTCTGCCTCCTCTATCAACACCCTTCCAAGGCCGCCTTATATACACTATGAGTATATATCTATATCGTGTGCCTGTATATTCTACTGCATTTTAATGCCTCCTGTAGCCCAAGGCCGCGACTGCATCCAGTAGCTGGGGAATATGGTCCCCTTTGGAATGAAAAGTTCTTTGATGAGACTGTCTGTACGTACTCCAAATGACACAGCCTCGCCAAAAGGTAGCTTTTTCTTTTTCGTCTGCAGCGTCACCCTCTCCTTCATTAAAACTTTTTTGTGTGCCGCGTCGCGCGACAACATCTTGATACAGGACTGCGGATCGATCTAATTAGATCATTATTGACAATAAAGGCGTCAGGGATAATGAAGATGATTGCCTACGGCTCGACAAAGAAGGGAATTAATCAATCCGCTGCGCACGGCGCTCCTTATTTGTCGGAAATTTTGAATTATTTCAGGTTTGTGTGAGTGAGTGAGTGAGCGACTGCGTGAGTAGTGTGTGTGTGTGTGTGTGAACCTTCGTCTATTTTCTGTATCTGTGACACTACTTTTAACTACTTAAAACTAATCTCACTTACGATTCTACAGCTTTTCAGACACCCTCCCCCAAAAAAAAAACAGAGAACAGCGGACTGAATCATGTTCCCTAAAACTATTCGATTACTTTAGATATATCGTATAGAAACAACAGTATCATCTAAGCATCTAACTCGATTCTAAACACACGAAAATAAAAGGAGTCTCGCATCTAACAAGAGATGGTAATTGCTCTTTCTTTTTTCTTTGCAACTGTCTCTCCGGAGTTGCAGCCGAGACCATCATTAGTGGGGTTTAAATGCAGTGAACCCGCTACAGATATTTTTCATCAGAGTCGGTCCAAACACATTCTCTCTCCCTCTCTCTCTCTCTCTCTCTCTCTCTCTCTCTCTCTCTCGCTCTCTCTCTC
>JAUUDW010630243.1:0-11319 GCA_032361385.1 Panulirus guttatus
AGGGCAACAATGATGTTACCAGAATTAAGAGAGCTAAGTTACTGGGAAAGACTAAAGGCTTCAAATTTGCTCATTTTGGAAGAGAGAAGAGTGAAGGGTGACCCAATCACAACCCTTAGGTAAAAACAGATTGATGACATGGACAGTGAACAGTTCTTTGAAAGTTACAGATGTAGAGCAATCAGTGTACATGACATGAAATTAAGCATGAAATTTGTTAACATACATGTAAAGAGGTACTTTTATAGTACAAAAGTGTAGGATGAATGGAACAGGATGACAGAGAACATGGTTAATCCAGAAAGCATACATAAATTTAAGGAACTGTATGATAGAGAATGTTCAAGTGTAACACTCCCTCCCCATACTGTATAGAAATAATTATAAATACATCATTACACACTTACACACTCACTAGAGGAGTTAGAGGTGCTCCCTAGACTCAATGCAGCTTACTCAAGATTTTAGAAGGTTATCAATTCAGCAGGTCATGTACCAGATAGGGCCAAATGGAGTGTTAAGGGGCCCCTGAATGATACGAATACTGAATAATAAGTCTGGTTGCATGGATCCACAGTTTTAAGGTTTTAAGTAACAGTGGGATTGGGAAGACCAGTTTTCAAACTGAGTGCCCAGGGTGTTACCATTTTCAGCAAAACGAAAGTTTAAAATAGTGTGCATGTATAAGAATCTAAACAACACATACTGTGAGATACTGACTTGTGAATGGTGAACAAATATTTATAAAGACTTGGTGCAAAGTCAATGGCTTATTGAAATATCATTCTCTGAAAAAAACCTGTTTGTGTGCTAACTATATCACTGTTATATTTTCTATAATGAGAGAGCAGTTTGAGACCATAACACTGCCTCAACCAACAAAGTAAGAGGACAATAAATGTAAGCAGGGAAGTTGATCCAGACAGCAGACCACTAAGAGCAGTCAAGCTGTATCTGCCTTATCAACACAAAAGTTGTGCAATTTTACCCTTCTTAATTTCGTATTAGCCAGAAATGGATTTAGATAAGGGAGAATATCAAGCCTTGGCAATTGTGGCAAGATCCACAAAACAGAAACAAGAGGTAGGGATAAAGGGACTAAACCAGGGCATGTGAAACGTCCCGGATAAACCATGGAAAGGTCTGTGGTGCCTGGATGTGGATAGGGAGCTGTGGTTTTGGTGCATTACACATGCATATATCACCAGAGAACAAAAGATTGGAGATGTTGGTTGGGAAAAAAAATAAAGGATAAGAGATTAATGCAGTTAGAGATGGAATTACAGAAACTCAAAAATCAATGTAAAGACCATGAGAGGTGTCTTTAAATGAAAAAGGAAACTCAGGGAATTATCAATTAAATGATCATGAGCACAGATTGGCACCATTTGAACAAGATGATAAAGCATGTGACCTGAGGAATGAATATAGAATATAGAAGAGTAGGATACATCAGGAGGGGCTATTCTAGATATCCTAGAGGCTACTGAACTAGAGGAAATGCCCATAACACTGAGTAGTGATACTGATGAAAATAGTGGGGAGAGAAGTGCAGTTTTGGGGGCTGGTCAACAGGCTTGGGGCATGTTGACAGATGCAGTGAGACAAGAATCAGGGGACATTGAAACTGAGGTGCCCAGGGCACAGAGAAGTTGTAGACAGAATAATAAGTACTGTTAGAAACAGAAAAATTAACAAAATTATGGTCTGGTAGATGAGAATTTCAGAAAGGTGCACAGGAAACAAGAGGGAGATTAAAGAGAAAGCCAGAGGCACAGAGGTTGTGGAACCAAAACTGGTGGACTTAGCTACAAGGTGGGTGGCACCTAAATTTGAAAGAATAGTTGATAATTAGGAGATCAACATAGATATTTGATTATTTTTTGACTAAAGGAAGAACACATACCATACCAAATAAAGAGAAAAGGGGCAAGAAAGAAGTAATGTTCATTAAAAGGTTACTAGAGGCAATACAGGTAACAGGTGTAATCTTAGTGATAAAGCCGAAGAAATGATGGTTATAATCGATATATATATAGGGATGACCAATTATGGTTACATTTGATTTCGAATCATCTAACCAGGAGATACTAAGACAGGTTAAGATCTCAAAAAGAAGGTAGAATTCAGTAGGGTACTCATAAGACTGTGACAGATCAGGGGAAGAGAGGGGAAAAAAGCAAAGAATATAGTCATGGTAAAATATGGTAGACGCTGAGAGGTTAGGAATGTTAGACAATGGTAACAGTAAACTGAAAGTATTTTATACAAATGCTGATAGATTAGAAGTTCATGCTAAGTAGCTGGAAATCAAGGATCGTATAAAGGAAAATGAACCTGATACTGTTGGAGTTTTGGAAACAAATCTTATGAAAGAGATAGGATCTCACCTTTTCTGTTTAGAGGGGTACATGATAGTAAGGAGGGAAACAGAAGTTAAAGGAGGGTAAAGTCTGGCTCTCCTAATAAGGGATAACTTTAAGTTTCAGGAAACAGTAGTAGATGACCCATTCAAATAATACATAATGGGAAGGGTACTGTATGAAAAAAGTGCAAAGTTGTGTCGATGACATATAATCCCCCAAAGAATTTTAATTACTCAAAACAAATATACAATGACAACCACAAAGGAACAGTCAGGATGGTACATGTAGCAGGAAGTCATGCACTTCTCAGAGAAGGTACTGTACTGATAGTGGGAGAGATAGATGGGGGGGGATTTGGATTCACATTGTGATAGGTATTCACACAGACACAATTCCCTAGAGTAAATATCGGAAAATTATCTATACCAGCATATCAGTGAACATACTAGGATGAGAGGGGCTGGTTCACTTTCATTACTAGATCTTATCATCACACTCACTAGCATGGACAATGAAAATATCATTTGTGATACACCACTTGCAAAAAGTGATCATTTAATGCTTAAGATGGATTATGTGGTAGATAAGAAAGTTAAAAGAGGAGAGATGAGACAGGATTTCGGAGATATAATCATGGAAACTACACAAAACTTAACAATGTATATGGGAACATAGATCAGGATATGGATTTTAGTCGCCAAGAGCTATGGTATTCTGGTGAAAGGGTCTGTGAGCTTCACAGTGGAGTGAGAACATGTGTACCTCTAGCCTCAGTGACAGAGGAAAGGCTAAGAAAAAGGGAAAAATGGTTTAATCTAAGAAGCAAGAATGCTTAGAGATGTACAGTGGTATACTTTCAGCCGATACTCCAGCCAGCTACCTTATGAAAGGTATGACAGCAAGGAATGAGTATAGCAGGATAAGAAAAGCAGAACAGAAATTTTGAAAAGAATGTTGAAGACAATTCAGGTGAAAATCCAAGACTCTTATATAAATTTGTCAGAAGTAGATTCTCAGCAAGAGAGCAGCTATTCAGAATAAGGGATTCAGAGGGTAAAATTGTTGCGTATCATGTAAGGAAATGTGAGGTACTGCATAACAAGTTTAGAAGTGTTTTCACAGTGGAAGGTACTATAGCACCATCACTAGTGAGATGGGTTTAGGAAGAGGTTTTAGAAAATGTCGAGATATCTAGAAAAGACATTTACAAAAAACTAATAAGTCTTGCCCAATTCAAAGCTTAGAGCTTTGATGAAATTTCACCTTATGTGCTGAAGATGTGAGTAGATTCATTACATAGACCTCTTGAAATGCTGTTCAAGATGTTGCCAAGGGAGTGGAAAAGGGTAAGTGCCATTCCCATCTATAAGAAAGGAGACCAGTTAGAGACCTACAGACCAGTGTCCTTGATAAGTCACTCATGATAGCCTTACCTCTAAAATATTTAAATGCTACAACAGAGTTCCCGAAGGAGCTGTTCTTTCTCCATCTCTCCTCAATCTTTTCCCACACTATCTCCCATTACCTCAGGCAAACCCCAACATGAAGGTCCTTCCATATGTAGATGACCTCACAATCACATCACAATACCTTGACACCACAGTAGCCACATCAGTCATGCACAACTGGAACAAAATGGCTAACCCAGAACAAAATGTCTGCATCTCCACAGAAAACTTTAATCACCCCAGAGATTCATGAATCCAATTTAGACTCTCCAGTTACCTTGAATGAACAATCATTCCCTGAGAACAAAACACCAACCATTTTAAGTGTTGGGTACGACACACATGAAACTCAATTCCGACCCTAATATCACCAACACACAAATTAAATGCCCTGAGAATGCTAGCTGGCACCAGATTTGGACAAGAAAAATAATCCTTTAACATCTTACACAAACAATTCATCCACTCCACTTTAAACTCTGTCTTCCCTGCCTGATCTATGACCCTCTCAAAAGCAAGTATGACAAAGTTGCAAACTTCACAAAATAGGGCACTCAGAACAATCACTGGCAGCTTTGCCATTATAAACACTCAACACCTACACAGTGAAACAAAGATACTCCTAATACAGATCCACCCTAACATGCTCGGCACTCACTTTTATGCAACAGCCCTGGACCCCTCCTGTCTTAACCACTCAAAAACTAACCACAAACCCTTTAGTAGGAATGAAAAGCTTACCCCTTCCTCACACTTCAGAAACCTCTACTGACAATTCACCCAACCCCAATGAACAGGACACTGACAAAACACATACACACCAAAACAATCTAGCAAGCACTAAACAACTGTCCTCCCAACTCAGCCTTAAACTCCAACCCTCCATACACACATCCATCAGAAACCACACTCCCCAGATACAACACAAGTCATACTCTCCTGCTTATGCTATGGACATGACTCTCCACTACAAATTCCATTTCAAAAAGACCCCTCTAGCCCATGATGCAACTACCATAATGAAATATATGTGTATGTGAGTAGATGTTCCTTTCTTTGTCTGTTTCCTGACACTACCTCACTAATGCTGGAAACGGCGATCAAGTATGAATATATGTTTGCTAAAGGTCAGGTCATCAAACATCATTACTCAGAGGTATTTCACATTGTTCTTTTGAAATATGACTTTATTTATCTCTCAGTATTCTGAGCTGTTCTTGATTTCTTCATTTTCCCAAGAATGGAGTTGAAACTTATCCCCATTGAAAAACATGTTATTTCTGGTGGCCTGGTGGAAGACCTGTTATGTCTGTTTGCAGCCTTTCAGTGTCTTCTACCACTGAGAATTCTGTATTTATGCTTGTGTCATTCACAAGGCCAGACAACAGGAACAGGAGAAATGCAAGTACAAAGATGGAGGCACTGGAAATGGCTTGGTTTACAGAAACATGTGATCTGATAATTAAGACGTTGTATATCCACTTTCTAATCTTTCTTATAATTTCCATCATATACAGTTTTAAGCGCTATGACACCATAGCCAGATTTATTGAATGCTTTTGCAAAGTTTGTGTATATCACAATAGAATTTTGTTTGTTCTCTCACATTTCTGCAATCTTATCACAGTAGTCAAACGAGGTGAGGAAGGCAAGATCATCTAACTTTAAAAGCATGTTGTTCTGGATTATGTAAAATGTTTAATACCTTAACCGTCTCTAGGCTACAGTCATCCACAGTGGACAAAAGCCTTATAACGAATGAGAGTGATGGTCGACTATAGTCTTCTTCCATCAGATAATTTTTCCCCTTACACCAGTAATCTTCCATTTTCTCTAAATCATGTAGTGTAAACCAGAATCTGGTAAGTGATATGATCTCCAGGTGCCTATGTGAAAATGAAAAAAAAGTCAGCTGTAACCCATCTGGTTATTTTACCACATATTAGGTAAGTTATGGGCATAAAACTTGTCCATAACTTCCATATGTTACATGAAAACATACTCTATAAAAGAAATTACTGTTAATTTACAGTGTTTTAAAGAGAGAAAAAAGGCAGTGTCCTTTTAACCTTCACAAGCATCACTTTAACCCTGACAGGCAACCCTTTGACTCTGACAGGTATCTTTTTAACTCTGGGAATTTCATTTTAGTTTTCTTCCACTCTTTCCAGGACACCATGAGTGGGAAGAGGAAGACAGTGCTAACAACAGAGGAGATTGATGGTCTCAGACTCAGAGGTGTTCTTTAGCATCATTACTGAAAAAAAAAAAAATTCCCAATCTTGATTTTAGTTATTCCTTTTCTAACTTGGATTAAAATGTTTTAGACAAGTTTGTGATTTTTATTCATACCAATAAAAGAAAAAAATCAAATTGGAAATAGACACAACAAATCAGTTAGGGGTAGTAAAGTGTATATTTTATGAGAAACAGATTTTTTCATTGTTTAACATGCTTTGCAAGGAAATAAAGTGCTATCATAAAAGCAGTAAATTGTTCATAACAGTCCTTCTATTTTTCAGTGGTGAGATTGCATCAACAGAAAATGCATGTGAAACCACAATTCACATCCAAAAAGTTAAAGCCAGTAAATTTACTTCAAAGGACTCTCTTGAAGATTTTGATAATGTTTGATGTTAGAGGTATCGGTCCATAGCATTCAGGATTCACTTCCTTTCCACTTTGTGGAGCAGGCTGATGTGAGACAATTTCAAACAACAGGGATGATGTCAGAATCAAGACCTTGTCAATAGGATACTTAGTGCATGCGTAAAGGTGTTTTAGGTGTTGTGCATTTCTTTATAAGGACAGAGTTCCAGGAGTTTGGTCCTGGGGCAGATCATTGGCATGTTTTCAAAGACCTTCTTGAAATCATGTAATGAAGTGGTGAGATATGCTGTGTGTGACATAGGGCATTCCTGTTTAAGAAGAAGTTGTTTAATTTGTTGATCTTTGAGGTAGTTTTTGGGTCACTGAACACAGATTCATATTCCATTTTTAGATTCTCACTCATCTAGCAGTCTTCTGTTGTGTCCATAGTGGCTAATGGAGTTTATGGTCCTTGATATGCAATTTGCATGCAATTTAAAGTATTCTGGGTTACTTGTTATTTCATAAATGATTTCCTTTCCTTCCCTTTACTGTCTCTCTGACATTTTGAGTTTATGGTTTTTATCTGTCACTTCATTTAATAGGTTTTCATTTCTTTGCTAGGGAGCTGTGGCTTTTTTAGGTCAACAGTTTGGTTTTGTCTCCTGTATAGAGTTTATCTTTCTCATTTTACTCTACACTTCTTGTGGCTCTTTCTTGCTGATATGTGTCTGTTGTATGTCATGAGTCCTATAGTGGTGTTTTGTACTCAACATGGTTCCCTTTGTATCACAGATATCTCATTGCTTGTATCATCCCATTTTATCTGCTTACTGTTTAAACTGAAATTGCATGTTTTAGGTAGGTGGTTTATTTCACTTAAGTTGTGATCAGAGTATGTGATGTTTAAGATGGTGATGTCAAGTATCAGGTCCACATTATTTATAAAGTCTAATGTGTTTTTCTTCTGGTTGGTTTTCTTGGTTGTCACACAATCTGAATGATTCTCGTTTTAGCAGCTGTGAGTCTGAGCTGTTTGCAGTGGGAGTTTCAGCAACAATGTTGTTTCTGGCTGTTTCCATCAGATATGGTAGGTTGCAAAGTCCCCTAGGAAGAGTATATTTGGGACTAGACTTCTCAGGTCAGTGCATGATTCTGTATTTCTTATATGTTCAGTAAATTCATGTAGCTTTGAGTCTGGTGGCCTATACATCGGCACAATGATGAAGTTTTGGCTGTCAATCTTAACAACAATTGATTTATTACATCACTTAAAGGAGTTCAGGAGCTCAGTCATAAACAGAGAATCTTTTACATATAGTCTGACTCCTCCACACATTCTTCTAGTTCAGTTGCATCTGTACAGTTATTTGAGATGCAGATCTCACCACTCATATGATCTTTAATGTGTTTTTCAGGGAAGAATGAAATACTGCTTCTGACTTGGTCAACAAACCAAGAATGAAAGGAATTTTGTTTGCTCATTGTGATTTGAGTCCCTGTATGTTTGTGTATATGAAGTATTTTGCATATCTTGTTTCTGGGTATTTTAGGGGGTTAATATGCCTGGATCTGTTGAGTTTGGCAGAGTGTTTTTAGTTTCTTTGTCATATTGCTGAAGGAAGCCAGTTTCATTTCTTCCTCTGGCAGTTCTACCCTGCCTCTGTTTGAACCTCTGTCCACAGCTGAAAAATAGCCTGTACTGCGATCATTCCTAGGTTTATGTCTTATTGTTCCTGCAATATGGTGGTCCTTACTGTACTCATTCAGGAAGTGCCTTAACTTTAACCATGTTAGCACAATTCTAAGTGGTAAAATCTGTATTCTTTCCCAATGAGGCATTTCCCTTAAGCAAGTCAATTCTTTTTTGGGGGTGATGAAATTAAAATTTTTTGCAGCATGATATATCAGTCTTGACAAACATGCAAAATCCCCATGCATAGTACCTACAAACTCTGGTCATCTAGTGCCTTCCTTCTTTTTACTCGGATTTGCATCTCCCTCTATACTTGTGACCAAACCTGCAATGTTTTCCTGGTTTCTTTCTGCAGTACTCTATCCCTCTCCTTCCATACCAGAGCCAATGTTTCTCTCCATGTTTATGTATATACTTAAGATTTCCTAGCTTCCAGTTTCAATGTCCCAATGTCCTTTTCCACAGTGACCTCTCCCTCCCTTTCCACTTGTGTGATTTACAGTACACCTCCCATAGTGATATCCTGCACTTTCTTAACACCATAGTCAGTGAATCCCTCCATTTCCATGTTATTGTTTGTGAGTATTTCCTTGCTTCACTTTCAAAGTCACATTCTACGCTATTCTTTACCACTCACTTTATGCCTAAGACAATGTCTGCTGAGGTTTCCTAACCACTCCCTAAGTCACATTCCACAATACTCTCTCTGCACCTGAGCCTGTGTCACCTATGAAACTCCTGAACACCTCCAATAGTATTTCCTGTCTCACCCTTTATAGCTGTTGATGCCAAAAGAGCCTTCTAGGTCACTTCATGTCAACAATTTCCATTTTTGAGCTTGTCTCCAAGTCTGGGGTGGAAGTAATGTTAGGTAAGTTTTTCCATATGATGCAGAGCAAGGATAATGACTGAAAATTTTCTGTGTGCAACATAGGCCCATGGTATATCAGCGTGGAAGATGGGAGGATTGTTTGTAGAACCTATTCAATGTATACCATATGCCAACATAACACTTCTGACAGCTATAATGTTTTCATAGTCTATGTTTGTACAGTTAAAGTGTAAGGTTATAGCTTGCAAGATATGAAAAAGATTCCCTGGTGACTATTCAGGGTTAACTTGCATATAAAACAATACCCAGTCATTAATTTGAATATCAACAATCTATATTCTGTTCTTTCAATGTTAATTCATCTCTCCCTCTACATACATATAACTTTTGTACCTAAACAAACTATTGTGTTACTGTTTTTTCAATGTCAAGTTATTTCCCCCTCTACATGCCTATAAAAACTATTGCTAATCATGTTTCTTTTTCATTTATTTATTTATTTAGACATCATATCTCTTCTTCTCTATCTAATTCTACTGTAATATTTCCTCTCTTCTGCCTTTTCAGTAAGTTTTCTACTGTTTCATTCTGTTTATATATCTTTTAGTCCTTATTTCTGCTTCATATGTCTCTTTTCTGACCATTCCTTCAATGAGGGTGTTGGTGGATTATAAGGTAGGTCAATACTGCCACTAGAGAACTTTTTTTATTTCTCTCCATAAGGCTTATTTCCAGATATTAATTTTCGAAAGAAGAAATCATCATACCTATTTTCTTAAATAGGTTTCACTTTTTTGTTTTGTAAATACCTTTTGAAGATACCAGTGAACAATATATGATTCTTGGCACTGCTGGTGTGAGGTGGGCCTAGGTGGTGAGCTCTTTTCCTTGTTGGTTTCCCAAATTATACTTTCATTTAGGATCTATTTTTCTTACATTTTGTTTTCTTTATTCACCATTTCTAAGCAATGATGCGTGAACATTTAACATGAAATTCTGATCTGAAGCGTGCATTTTCCATGAAACTTCCTTTTTTTTAACTAAAATCAGGTTAAAAAGAACTGCTCTCTGGATGGCAGTAGATGACCCTTGAGCCACAATGTTTCCCCTCACTCAGAGTTTTCTATTACTCTTCATATTTTACTCTATCTTAGTGTTTCACTTTTTTTCATAAAATGCATATTTCATTCCAGTGTACCAGACCATCAGGTTCTAGGTGAACTGAAATCCCTAAACCTTCAAAGACAGAAGAAAACATGGAAAATGCATGGGCGGACCCATGGCACATCCGCACACAACACCATATCTCAAAGTGTAATGTGCAGTCTTATTACTTACTTAAGAATATATTTAGCACCTTTCTGTTTGTACTGCTCTCTAGAGAAATATATACTTTCACCAATAAACTTTCCTCTTTCAGGTTCCCAAATCAAGTGTCAACCCATTCATTCTTTTTTAATGTGCATTAAAAAGACCAGATTTTGAGGAGTTTAAAGCAGTACATCTCTTGAATAATGACAAGATAATCTTACCAGCAAGTGAAATATCATGGAAAAAAATCAAAGCATTCATACATAGTATGGTTGTCAGTGACTAATGAGTATTTTTCCTGGGTCATTATCAAACAAACTACTGTAATTTCATAACATTTCCTCAATAAGGATTTGGTTATGAAGTTACATATTTGAACATTAACATGTGAAAATGAAGGGTAGTGTATGAGAGTTGTGCTTGGGTAGGCTAGATTATTACGGTCCATTATCACGGTCCATAATCAACAGACATTATTCATCACTGAAAATCATATCACACTTTTGCTGTTAACTTACATAGGCATCCTGAAAACAAAATTCCGTGCAGTCAAAAAGCTTGCTGGTAGTCATTTTGAAGTGGACATCTCAGTGGGGTACACAAAATCTAGTCAAGTTTAATGCCTCCAAGATCCAGTTTCTACCCATCTCTCTATCGAAAACTCCTCACAACTCTCGTTTCTCCTTTGACGGCTCTGTATTTCCACCTCTTGACTCAGTGAACATACTTGGTATTACAGTCTCATCCACTCTCTCTTGGAAACCCCACATTTTGGGAATAGCTAAGTCTGCCTCTACAAAACTGGGTGTGTTGTTTAGATGTCGCAACTTTTTTTCTTTTTTTCTGAACAGATGCTCCGTTTATACAAGGGATTGATTCGTCCTTGCATGGAGTACTGCTCCTACATTTGGGTCGAAAGCGATCCGACTTATAAACTGTCTCAGGCTAACTTCCAAACTGACCCCTTAATCTACGCCGCAATGTTGGTTCACTTTCCCTCTTCATAGGTGTCACTTTGGCTTTTTCTCCCGAGAGCTGGCTGCGTGTGTGCCCCCACCACTAGATAGACCACGGAAT
>JAUUDW010630308.1:2962-13752 GCA_032361385.1 Panulirus guttatus
TGGTCACTGCAACTGAAAACAATAATCTGGCATCAACTAGAATAAATATTCCAAAATGAAGCTTTAGTTTGACGATCTGTGAGCACCAAAAAGCTGAATGAAATCATCTGGAGTCTGCTAAAATAAGAGTCCCAAAGTGAAACTTTTATTGATTACCCGTGGGCGCCACAAAAGCTAAATAAAACTGGCTGGTGGCAGCTAAAATAGATGTGCTAAAGTGAAGCTTTAGTTTGATATCCTATGGGACCCATAACCACCAAAACAAATTGTCTGGCTTCACCTAAAATAAAAGACCTAAAGGGACGCTTTAGACTGACAATCCATGGGCCCCACACAAGCTGAAAAGAATCATCTGGCCTGAGCTAAAATAAAAGTCCTAAAGAGAAGCCTTAGTTTGAGTACAATTGGTTTCCGTAAAAAATGAATAAAATGTCTGGTTTCAGTTAAATAAAAGTCCCAAAGTGAAGCTTTAGTTTGACGTCCCATAGGTTTTGCAAAAGCTGAATTTAATTGTTTGTCCTCAATTGAAATAAAATTCCCAGAGTGAAGCTTTGGTTTAATGAACCATGGGTCCCGCAAAACTGAACAGAATTGTGTGGTATCAGCTAAAATAAAAGTGCCAAAGTGAAGCATTAGTCTGACGACTCCTGAGCCCTACAAAGCTGAACAAAATTGTCTGGCGCCAGCAACAATGAAATTCGTAAAGAGAAGCTTTAGCTTGATGTCCTGTGGGCCTCACAAAAGCTAAATAAATTCGTCTGGTATCAATAAGTGTCCCAAAGTTAATTGAGGACCGATGACCTTCACTTAAGCTGAATAAAACAGTCTGGCTTTAGCTAAAACAGAAGTCCCAAAGTGAAGCTTTGGTTTCATGACCTGTAGGCATTGCAAAAGCTGAATTAAATCATCTGGCTTCAGCTGGAATAAAAGATTTAAAGTATAGCTTTAGTTTGACAATCTGTGGGCTCCTTAAAGGCTGAATAAAATCATCTGGTATTAACCAATTTAATGTCCCCATGTAAAGCTCTAGTTTGATGACCCATTGGCCCAACAAAAGCTTTATAAAATCATTTGGCGTTAGCAAGAATAATGGTCCCTATGTGAAACTTTAGTTTGACGACCCTTGGGCCCTCGAAAATACTGAATAGAATCGTCTGGTATTAGCTAAAATAAAAGTCCCAAAATGAAACTTTAGTTTGATGACCTGTGGGCCCCACTAAAACTGAATAAAATAGTCTAGCATTAGCAAGAATAATAGTCTCTAATTGGAGCTTTAGTTTGATAACCCACTGGCCCCTAAGAAGCTGAATAGAATCATCTGTCATGAGGTAAAATAAAACTCCCAAAGTGATGCTTAAGTTTGGTGACTCTTGGACCTCACTTAATTGAATAAAACTGTCTGGCTTCAGCTAAAATAAAAGTACGAAAGTGAAGATTTAGTTTAACAACCTGTGGGCCTCACAAATGCTGAATGAAATCATCTGGCATCAGCTAGAATAAAAGTTTTAAATTGAAGCTTTAGTTTGATAACCCATGGACCCTTAAAAGCTGAATAAAGTCATCTGGTGTTAGCCAGAATATATGTCCCCAAGCGAAGCTTTAGTTTGATAGCCAGCCTGTGGGCCCTGCAAAAGCTGAATAAAATCATCTGGCATCAGCAAGAATCTTAGTCCCTTGGTGAAGCTTTAGTTTGATGGCTTATGGGCCCTAAAACAGCTGATTAGAATCATATGGCTTTAGCTAAACTAAAACTCCCAAAGTGAAGCTTTAGTTTGACTGCCTGTGGGCTCCATAAATATTGCATAAAATCATCTAGTGCCAGCTAGAATAAAAGTCCTAAAGTGAATCCTTAGTTCGACAAACATTTGGCTCCACAAAAGCTGAATGGAATCGTTTGGTGTCAGCTTGAATAAAAGTTCCAAAGTGAAGCTTTAGTTTGATTACCCTTGGACCCCCCAAAATTAAATAAAATCATGTGGTAACAGATATAATAAAAGCCCCAACGTGAAGCTTTAGTTTAATGACCTGTGGTCCCAGCAGAGGCTGAATACAATCATCTGGCATTGGCTAGAATTAAAGTCCCAAAATGAAGATTTAGTTTTATGACCCATGGGCTGCGCAAAAGCTGAATAAAATCATCTGGTATCAGCAGGAATAACAGTCCCTTGGTGAAACTTTTGTTTGATGACCATAGGCCCCAAAAAAGCTGAACAGAATTGTATAGCATTAACTAAAATAAAAATCCCAAAGAGAACCTTTAGTTTGATGACCCATGGGCCCCACAAAAACTGAACAAAATTGTCTTGCATCAGCTAGAACAAAAGTTCTAAAGTGAAGCTTTAGTATGACAAAGGTTGGACCCCACAAAAGCTGAACAAAACCGTCTAGCGTCAGCTAGAATAAAAGTCCCAAAGAGAAGCTTTAGTTTGATAACCCTTGAACCCCAAAAAAGTTGAATGAAATCGTGTAGCAATACCTAAAATAAAAGTCCCAAGGTGAAGCTTTAGTTTAACGACCTGTGGTCCTAGCAGAGGCTGAATACAATCATCTGGCATCAGCTAGAATAAAAGTCCCAAAATGAGGATTTGGTTTTATGACCCATGGGTCCTGCAAAAGCTGAATAAGATCATCTGGCATCAGCAGGAATAAAAGTCTCTTGGTGAAACTTTTGTTTGATGACCCATGGGCCCCAAAAAGCTGAATAGAATTGTATAGCATTAACTAAATAAAAATCCCAAAGAGAAGCTTTTGTTTGATGAACCGTGGGGCCCCACAAAAACTGACCAAAATTGTCTTGCATCAGCTAGAACAACAGTTCTAAGGTGAAGCTTTAGTTTGACAAAGGTTGGACCCCACAAAAGCTGAACAAAATTGTCTAGTATCACCTAGAATAAAAGTACCAAAGAGAAGCTTTAGTTTGATGATCCTTGGACCCCCAAGAAGTTGAATAAAATCGTGTAGCAATAACTAAAATAAAAGTCCCAAGGTGAAGCTTTCATTGAACAACATTGTTTGACATATGCTAGAATAAAAGTCCTAAAGTGAAGCTTTAGTTTTATGACCCATAGGCCCCACAAAAGCTGAATAAAATCATCTGATGTCTGCTAAGTAAGAGTACCAAAATGAAATTTAATTTGATGATCCATGGGCTGGCAAAAGCTGAATAAAATCATCTGACATTAGCTAGAATAAAAATACCAAAGTGAAGCTTTAGTTTGACGACCTGTGGGATCTGCAAAAACTGAAAAAAAAGAAAATCATCTGGCATCAGCCAGAAATAAGTCCTAAAGTGAAACTTTAATTTGACAAACTTGGGCTACGCAGAAGCTGAAGAAGATCATCTGGCGTCAGTTAGAATAAAAATCCCAAAGTAAAACTTTAGTCTGATAAAGGTGGGCCTGGCAAAATCTGAATAAAATTTTCTGGTGTTGGCTAAAATAAGTCCCAGAGTGAAGTTTTAGTCTGACAACACAGGGGCCCTGCAAATGCTGTATAAAATCATTTGGTGTCAATCAGAATAAAAGTCCCAAAGTGAAGCTTTAGTTTGACTACCCATGGGCCCCACAAAAGTTGAATAAAATCTTGATTCAGCCAGAATAATAGTCCCTAAGTGCAGCTTTAGTTTGACAACCCGTAGGCCTCGAACTGCTGAACAGAATCATTTGATATTAGTTAGAATAAAAATGCCAAAGTGAAGTTTTAGTTTGATGACCTGTGGGCTCTGCAAAAACTGAATAAAATCTTCTGGCATCAGCTAAAATAAAAGTCCTAAAGTGAGCTTTAGTTTGACAAACCTTGGGCCCCACAAAAGGTTAATAAAATTGTCTGGTGTCAGCTAGAATAAAAGTCCCAAAGTGAAACTTTAGTCTGATGACCCGTAGGCCCTGCAAAGCTGTATAAAATTATCTGGTGTCAATCAGAATACAAGTCCCAAGTGAAGCTTTAGTTTGACGACCCAAGGGCCCTGCAAAAGCTGAATAAAATCTTATTGATTCAGCTAGAATAAAAGTCCCAAAACAAAGCTTTAGTATGATGTCCCTTGGGTTTCGTAAAAGCTGAATAAAATCATCTGGCTTTATATAGAATAAAATTACTAAAGTGAACCTTTAGTCTGAGAGGTGGATGAGTGGAATAGAATGACTGAGGACACGGTCATTGCAGACAGCATACATAAATTCATAAAGTTGGCAGAGAATGATCAGGAGATGGGGACCCATTAGCAAAGCTCCCTTCCCATACATTGCAAATAGGTGACTGCAGTGTTGTTATGGTCAGGTGCATTCTGGGAACACTGCCTCTATGTTTGCTAGAAATGCCTCCTGCCTCATCTTCGTCAAGTGTCAGTGCTGGAAGAGCCAGTGTCCAAAGAATTACTGTCTACATAATCCAAAGACAGATTATCATTGTCAACTAAATCACAATCATCCATTGGATCCTCAAAATCTAGCTAAAAGCTCCTTAATTTCCCTCCCATAAAACTCATGAAAATTTGCCATCACTGGCAGGGCTGGAAGATGACTGACTGTAAGGAAAACTATTATGCACTGTCACCCTAACACCACATAGGCTTGGCAAGGAGTCTTGAAACAGGGATGTGAAACTTAATGAGTGAATTTAAGACTAAAGAAGGCTGGAGTAGATAAGAGGTTAAACATCCCATAACTGTTCAGATTCAATTATGATTACTCCACTGTCTCCAAGGAATTATCATGAACCAGCTTATCCATGCATTATAAGTCTCATCAATCAGTTCAGTAAAAGGACATCATCTAAAAGACTTTTGTTCAATTAGATTTTATACTTATTTACTGTTAACAAATATTTACAATACTGTACAGTCACTTGCTTTATGTACAATTTATCCAAATACAGAGAAGTCTTGATGAGTCAAACACCATTACCCTGAACATCTGCTTGTTTAAAGTTATCAACTATATGCACCAGTAGAATGACACAAGCTAAAGAACAATGCCTTTGATAAGTAAAAATTTTGGACTGATCATTCCAGTTGATTCAAAATTCTGTTCAGTGCCTACAAAATCAAAATAAAGCCAAAATCCATCACTAAAGAGGGGTGTAACACTTCTCTTTGTCAAGGACATACCCCTAGTATTTTTTCATGACCAAACCCTAAGCTTTTTCCAAACCAAAATATGGTACCATGTGAAATCAATCCTTGTTGTAGAGCTGTACCAGAAATGTGCTCAGCTTATAAGCTGCAATGTGTAGCAATTCATACACAAAAAAACGTTTAGTCTACACCTTTAACTTGTGGATAAAGATCTTTAGCATATTACACACACACACACACACACACACACACATCACTTCATTCCAGTGATCTTTAGGTCAGCCACAAAACAATTTAAACCTGACAACAATCTATCATCAGAATGATTTTTTCATTCAGTATAGGAATCTGTTAAAGAGAAAGAAATAAGAGTTAAAGGGATCAGCAATAGAAGTTTCAGTTATGATATGTCAAATCTGTTGTATAAATCACACCCAAAAACACATTTCTATGCATCACAAGGACTCAATATCCAGCACTTCAAGCAAACCACATATGTAAGCATAGTAGATACACAGCAATGCATTTGCGTGGCAATTTGGGCAACTTCATTTATTTTCAAGCTAAGCTAAACTTAAATTTCTCGGCAGTTACCCTAAGAATTGTCTTACTGAGATTGTACTGTAAGACCTGTTAGTAAAATAAGCTGCATTTTACAGCACTACAACTTATCAAACAAAATATCTCAAGTTTTCAGAGTAAGAGACTTCCTAGACTCGCACTACAGAGAAGGAACATACCTCTGCTCCTGATTGTACATAATAATCCAATTAAAAATAAATCAAATGATGGTATTAGATTTTCAACTTATTAGTTCCTCTGTCATCTACTTTCTTGTAAATCAGGATTTCAAAATTTTAAAAGTACTTTTTCAATTAAGTTCCTTGATATTTCACCTATATTTTCTACTATCCTTAGAACTCATTAATACATCTAACATGAACTTCACACAAACCTCTGGTCCTTGTGTTGTGAAGGTAGCATTTTGCAGTGGTGTGGCGGTATTGCTAATACATCGACATTTGCTGTATTCCTGCCAGGGTAAAAGCACTGTCAACATAATATGGTGGTGGTACTAGACACATAAAGAATAACAAATCTTTGTGGTCATGGATGGAATAACAGAAAAGAAGAATAAGAACATTTCTGTTATATGCAAACAGAATCATACCCTCTACTTATAGCTGTAGATAGTAATATACTCTCTAATTGACAAAGTGAGTTATGCATTAATGATGGAAGCAATCATAAATAACATGATTCACAAAATTTGTATAGGTATGGAGACTAAGCTTTAACTAAAAGAAGCAGAGCCAGCATAGAGAATACAATGAAATCTCAGAAACTGACAAAAACTCTACTTATAGATAAACAGGTAAAATAAAATATCAAAATATAAAGAAAGACAAAGAATCATAGACAGTCACACATGACTCTTAGCTAATGGACTCAATGGATAGCCTTTATGAGACACAGGCTTAATATGCATTATAATATTTAGCTATGGTGACAAGGATCACATCAGTTTTCAATCAATTTAGAGCACAAGATATATTTATATAAATGAATAAAGTAATTAAACTGCAAGTTCAAAATAGTACTAAGTGTACCTTGCAGATAAATGTGTAATACTAAGGGAGTTAGGTTGTTTTGGAATACAAATATAAAAGTCATCTCTTGTGGGTTGCAGTCAACATAACCAAACAGAACCTCTGATGTTCATTTTTCAAATGGCATCCTATAACAGGCACATGGTCATGTATCTTTATAAATACCTACACTGAAACTAATTACAGGCAGCACTTAAGGAGTAACAATAAAAGAATATATATATCAAACATAGTACTTTATTCTTTACAAGAACATAATGCATGAACAGAGGTTGTACCTCTCTAGTCCGGTGCTCTGTGGTCCGGCAACTCCCACGCTCCGGCAAGTTTTGAATCTGACGCCATTAGTTTGTGGATCTGCCACCAGGGTGGCACTGTTAGCAAGTTAGCAGCAATAAGGCACCAAAATCTGCTTATACTGCAGCCAAGCTAATCAATAGTCCTGTTAATTTCTTATATTTAGCTGTATTTTAGCCCTTCAGGATGTCATCCAAGAGATCAAGAGGTGCAGAAGACGGTGATAGTGCTAAAAAGCATAAGCATAAATCATCATTGATACTTGAAAAGGTGGTGTTACTGAGAAAATTTGATAAAGGAACTTCTGTACAGACTTTGTGTGAGTACTATGAGACTGGATCATCAACTGCTTATGACTTGAAGAAACAACAGGAGCAAATTCTTAATTTTTTTGCTGAAAATGAAAGCCAGGAAAGTTTAAAGTTTTGGATAACTTTGAAAGGAACCAGGAGTACAGAATTATACATTGCAATTATAAAATGGTTTAAGCTCTGACATAATGAAGGTGTAAGCATTTCTGGGGAGGTGCTTAGCTGCAACAAAGTTTGTGAATGAATTTGCACAGTTAGTGGCAGTGAAAAACTTAGCCCCAGAATAAGTGTATAATGCCACGAAAAACCCTTGCCCAAGAATTGAAGAGTCTCCATCTGGAAGTAAGGCTTCCAAAGATAAGGTAACAATTCTTGGCTACAGCAATACTGCAGGAACACATGAAACCAAACTGATGGTAATTGGTAAGTGTGTTCACCCGAGGGCATTTAAAGGAATAAAAATTCTTTCACTTATATACTGTCGTACTAAAAAGGGGTGGATGACTAAACTTTTTCTTGAATGGTGTGAAAATTACTTGTGTGTGAAGTTAGAGCACACGGTAAAGAAGCATCCACACTATTGGGCAGTGCCCAACAGGCACAAGTGTTAAGTCTGTTATCAGACACTTTGTGGCAGCTTTGATGGGCAAATCAGCTGATTGCCTTTGACATTAGTTGAATGAAATCAGACAATGCCTGGCGGTTTGACACCGGGTTTGGAGCAATGGCACTGCCAGCCACAAAAAATGGCTACTGCACGACTTGACTGCCCAACCACCTCAACAGTGTGAACAATAACACGAGTATGCCCAACAGACTTTCCTGGTGAGGGCACAAACCGCCGGGAACTGGTCAAAAGTGTGGACGTGGCTTAACGCTGTTGGCCTCAATCCAAAGTGTAAAATATTTTTGATTGTATATAATTGTGCAGCACACCCCAAAGCAGAACTTGTTTAGAAGCATTATTGGTTGTATCATTTTATACTTTAAGCTCTGTTCTACCTTTGATAACACAGCAATATGTATATGGAATGAGCTGGCAAGACGGGGTTGGGCATTTGTTTACATAGGGGTACCCATAGGGTCAAAGTTTGTTTTCCAGAATTTTCTGAGGTCCAGCAGTGGTCAGGTCCTAAGGTTGAAGGATTACAGAGGTTCAACCTGTATTGTAAAGGGGATAAACCTTAGCATTCAAAAATGTTATGAGTACAATAACTCTTCACTAAAGATATTAAAGCTGTTGTAGCCATAATGAAAGATAATTATATCTAAATCTTAGTAACATAACTACACTACAATCTGGTGTCTCAAACCCAGCAATCCTAGGAAAAATAGATGCCAAAGTATGGATTTTACCATTTCATGGATACTGATACTGCCACAGGGACCTAACAGTGGATCAGATAAACTGTCACTTAACCAGTGTTTTATATCCCAACAGATGAGTTAGAGTAAGTTTTACACAAATCTACAACCACAACTATTTAGTCTACTTCACAAAAATTCTTCCTCGTTTCACTTCCCAAAATGTAAAATGCAGACTAAGGTAGCATAATGTGATTACACATTAGCTGAAGAGTTGTGGATGGCATTTGGCCCAAATGACTTTGTGGGTGAGTAAACAAGAGTGTAATTTTGCTGTGATGAGGCTAACACCTCACGAAAGGTAGGAGGCAGGTAAGAGACAAGTGCAATAGTAAGCCAAATATGACAGAGTTTAAACAGGATATGATGAAATGATTTGAAAATGTAAATTGGATGAGTGAAGAGAGATTGAGTATGAGGATATATGTGTCAGAGGTGGAGGGGACAAGGAAAATGGAGACAGAACTGGAGACAGAAGGATGAAGTGAAAGAGGGGGAAGAGCGTGCAGGAGGGTGAAAGGAATGCATGGGATAGAATGAACTGGAACGGTGTGGTATAGAGAGGGCAACATGATATCAGTGACTTGAACCTGGGTCTGTGAAATGGTCAGGGGATACCAAGGAAAGGTTTTGGTGCATTATTTATGACCACTAGAGAGTGGATGTGAGCAAATGAAACCATACTTTGCCTGTTCCTAGTGATATCCTGCTTCCTGGGAAACAGTGTATAAGTAAGAGATAGGAAATAAAAAATATGCTAAGCATGCATCAGTATCTTATCAGGAATAATCTTTAGTAAGCAAAATATTTACGCTAAATTCTCCAGCAATTACTGTAACGTCAATTATGCTAACATGGTAGGGCTACAAAGAAATTTTTTTGGTTCACATTAATGAATCCAGAGTACTTTAGAGTATTTGGACTAGAATTATGGACTAAGAGGGCTTAGGAGTGCTTCATAATGTTGGTGTGATATGTAAAAGTGTAGGTTTAAAAACTGGAAAGACTTTCTCTTCTGAGGCAGCACCCTCCATGCACAAGAGACATTCTATAGGATAACTAAGAAAATCAGGTTTTAGACTTTCTAACCCCAAGTGTTTTTGGTGAAGAATTCGGTCTTCCTAACCCTTCACTAACCACTTCACCATGGCTGTGGCAGCTCATTGTTTCTAGCCTATACTTGGTCAGATACTACCACTGAAGTCACATTATCAACACACTCAGTCCTAGCTGCTGCTAACAGACCACAGATCTCCATGAAGGTTGCACCTTTTCAGAGAGGATAGTATAAAATCTCATAGTCTTCTTCATAAGGCTCATTTGTGATAGATGAAATTAGTTTTGTTGGTCTTCTCTGGATATGTTCCAGATTTTCTTTATCTTTGATCAAGTATGGTGGCCAGAACTTAACAGTAGATTCCAAATGAGTTCTAACTAGGTTGTTGTAAAGTGAATACTGTATCCTTCTTTTATTGATTGTATATCTAAGTATGAAAACCTCAAATTCTACCAGCTCTTTTATACGCAGCTTGGTATTGTTTTTCATATTTCATATCACTACTGATTCCATAACTACTCCCAGGTCTTTTTCTTCCTTTACTTCTGATAATGCTTACCAGTCATTTTGCCAGTGATTTTATATTCACAACTTATATACTTTACACCAACTGCATTAATTTTCATTTGTCTACATCAAAATCCATTCACAATGTCTCTGAATACTCTAACAACTTGTCTAAATCACAATGAATCTTTATGCAGTTTTCCTTCTGCCAGGCTATATTTCCTTATTTCATTCTGATCTCCAGATCAGCAGCAGAGATAAATAAGATTATCGGTTTTAAGACTGAATCTTGCAATACCCTGCTTATCACATTAATCAAGCTAGACGTATCCATATTCAAAATCAAACAGTTTCCTGTTTGTGAGTCCGGATGCTATCCAGGCACAGCTTGTTTCCTATCCCACGTGCTTTGATTTTACTAGCCATCTTTTATGTGGTAACATTTGGAAAACTTTTTAAAAGCCTGTATATATAGCATCTGAGGGTATTTTGGAAACCTTTTCTTTGAAAGAGAGAGAGAGAGAGAGAGAGAGAGAGAGAGAGAGAGAGAGAGAGAGAGAGAGAGAGAGAGG
>JAUUDW010630320.1:0-11317 GCA_032361385.1 Panulirus guttatus
GCTGCAAACAGTCTCCTGGGGGGTAGAGTTATGGATGCCGTGTACTGGGTAATAGATTAATGGATACCGTGTCCTGGATGATAGAGTGTTGGATACCGTGTACTGGGTGTTAGGGTACTGTATACCATATCCGGGTTGTTAGAGTGCTGGATACCGCTTCATGGGTGTTAGAGTAAAGGATACCGTGTCTTGGGTGTTAGATTCCTGGACACCGTTTCCTGGGTGTTAGAGTACTGTATATCGTGTCCTGGATGTTAGAGTAGTCGATACCGTGTCCTATGTGTTATTACACTACATAAAGTGTCATGGGTTTTCGAGTACTGTATACCGTGTCCGGGGTGTCAGTGTACTCTATATCGTATCCTGGGCTTTAGAATGCTGTAGGCTGTGTACTGGGCGTTGGAGTACTGGATACCTTCTACTGGGTGTTAGAGTACTGAACATCGTGTAGTTGGTGTAAGACCACTGGATACAGTATCCTGCGTGTTAGAGTACTGTGTACCGTGTCCAGTTGTTTGAATAAAGTCCTCTTTATCAGGGTGATGGTGGACCGGATACCATGTCCAGGTTGTTAGTGTGCTGCATACCCTGTCCTGGGTGTTAGAATGCTGGATACTGTGTCCTTTGAGTGAGAGCACTGTATACCGTGTCCTGGGTGTTAGATTACTGGATGCCGTGTCGTGGGTGTGAGCTTACAGGTACCATGTCCTCTGTGTTAGAATATTGTACACTCCGTCCTGGGTGTTAGAGTATCGGATACCGTGTTCTGTACGTTAAAGTGCTGGACACCGTGTCCTGGATGTTAGAGTACTGGACACCGTTTCCTGGTTGTTTCAGTGGTTAACACCGCTTCCTCTGTTTCAGATTAATGTACATCTTGTCCAGGGTGTTAGAGTGCTGGGTACCGTATCCAAGGTATTAGAATACTGTATACGTGTCTTGTGTGTTAGAGTTTTGGATACCGTGCCTTAGGAGTTCCAATACTGTTAACCGTGTACTGGATGTTAGAATACTGGATACCGTGTCCTTGGTGTTAGAGTACTGAACACTGTGTTCTGGGTGTAAGTTTTCTGGATACCGTGTCTTGGGTGTCGGTTTTCTGTATACCGTGTCCTGGGTGAAGGAATTCTGTACACTGTGTCTTAGGTGTTAGAGTATCGGATACCTTGATCTGGGTGTTAAAGGACTGAATGCCGTGTCTAGAGTGATCGAAAACTGGATACCGTGTCCTGGGTGTTTGAGTACTGTACACTGTGTCCTGGGTGTTTGAGAATCGGATACTGTTTACTAGGTGCTAGAGTTCCGGATACCGTGTCCTGGGGTTTAGAATGCTGGATACCGTGTCCTGGCTGTTACAGTACTGGAGTCCGTGTCCTGGGAGAGAGAGTACTGTACAACGGGCACTGGGTGTTAGGGCACTGTATACCGTGTCTTGGGTGTAAGAGTGCTGGACACCGTGAACTTGGTGTTAGATTACTCGAAACCGTGTCTTGCGTATCAGATTACTGTACAAAGAGTCCTGGGTTTCAGAGTGCTGGTTACCGTGTCATAGGTGTTAGATTACTGTATACCGTGTCCCGTGTGTTAGAATACTGTCCTCTTTGTCCTGGGTGTTGATATACTTTATAGCGTTTCCTGAGTGTTAGAATACTGGATACCGTGTCCAGGGTGTTAGAGTGTTGAATACCGTGTCCTGGGTTTTAAAGTACTCTAGACATTATCGTGGGTTTTAGTGTGTTGAATACCGTGTCCTGGGTTTGAGAGTTCTGGATACGTATCCTGGTTGTTAGAGTGTTGGATACCGTGTCCTGGGAGTTAGAGTGCTGGATAAAGTGTCATAGTTCTTAGAGCGCTGGATACCGTACACTGGGTGTTAGAGTACTGTACACAGAATCTCGGGTGTTAGAGTGCTGGATGCCATGTCCTGGGGGTTAGAGTGCTGCGTCCTGTGTCCTCGGAGTTATAGTTCTCTACACCGTGGTTGGATGTTAGAGTACTATATACAATAACCTGTGTGTTAGAGTGCTGGATACCGTGTACTTGGGGGGTAGATTACTGGATACTGTCTCTCGTGTGTTAGAGTACTGTATACCGTGTCCTGGGTGTTAAAGTACTCTATCCCGTGTCCTGTGTGTTTGAGTGTTGAGTACCGTTTCCTGGGTGTTAGGGTGCTAGATATCGTGCCCTGAAATTTAAAGTACTGAGTACCCTGGGTGTTGGAATACTAGCTACCGTGTCCCAGGTATTAGAATATTGTACACTGTGTTCTGGATATTGGAGTACTGAGTATGGTGTCCTGGGTGTAAGAGTGCTCGATACCGTGTCCTGGGTGTTGGAATCCTGGATACCGTGTTCTGGGTGTTAGAGTGCTGAATCACGTGTCCTTGTTGTAAGAGTACTGCAAACTGTGAACTGAGTTTAGAGTGCTGGATTCCCTGTTTTGAGTTTTAAGAGTACTGTATACCATGTTTTAGGTGTTAGTGTGTGATACCGTGTCCTGTGGGTTAGAGTAGTATATAACGTGACGTGGGTGTTAGAGTGCTGGATACCGTGTCCTGATTGTTAGAGTGCTGGATACCGTGTCCTGGATGGTATAGTGCTGGGTACCGTGTCATGGGTGTTAGAGTGTTTGATAACGTTTCTTGGTTGTTAGAATACTGTACAGTGTGTCCTGGGTGTTAGAGTACTAGATACCGTGTCCTGCTTGTCAGAGTGCTAGATACCGTGTCCTGTGTGTTAGAGCACTGTAAACCGTGTCCTGGGTGTTAAAGTACTGAATAATGTGTCCTTGGTGTTAGAATACTCTACACCGTGTCTTGGGTTTTAGAGGACTGGATACCATGATCTTTTTGCTACAGTTCTCGATACCGTTTCCTGGGTGTTAGAGTACTGTATACCGTGTTTTGAGGGAGTACTGTACACTGTGTCCTGGGTATTAGAGTACTGGAGGCCGTGTCCTGGGTGCTAGAGTGTTTCTCACCGTGTCCTGGGTGTTAAATAACTGAATACTGAATCATGGGTGTTTGAATACTGTACACTGTGCCCTAGGTGTTATAGTATCGGATTCCGTGTTTTGTGTGTTAGATTTCTGGATACCGTGTCATGGGTGTTAGAGTGCTGGATACCGTTTCCAAGGTACCAAAGTGCTGTATACCGTGTCGTGGGTGTCATAGTTTTCGATACCGTGTCCCGGGTGTTAGAGCATTGTGTACCATGTCGTTGGTGTCAGAATATTGTATACGTGCCCTGGATTTTAGAGCACTGGATACCGTGTCCTTGGTGTTAGAATATTGTACATCATGCCCTGGGTGTCAGTGCTGTGAATACCGTGTCCAGGGTATTAAAATACTGTTCACCCTGTCCTGGGTGTTATTGTAATGTATACCGTGTCTTGGGTGTCAGGGTGCTGGGTGATAGAATTCTGTACACTGTGTCCTGGGTGTTAGAGTACTGGATACCGCGTCATAGGTGTTAGAGTATTGGATACCATGTTTTAGGTTTTAGACTACTTTAGACTGTGTTCTGGGCGTTAGAGTACTGTTTATCGTGTCCTGGGTGTTAGAATACTATTTACTGTGTCCAGGGTGTTAGTATGCTGTATACCGTGTCCTTGGCGTTAGAGTGCTGGATACCATGTTCTGTGTGCTAGAGCACTCTATACCTTGTCCTGGGTGGTTGATTGATGCATAATGTGTCCATGGTGTTAGAGTGTTGGATACCGTGTCCTGGGTGTTAGAGTACTGGATACTGTGTCCCGGGTGTTAGAGTGCTGGATACCGTGTCCAGGGTGTTGAAGTGCTGGATACCATGTCCTGGGTGTTAGAGAACTGTACACTGTGTCCTGGGTGTTAGAGTACCGGATTCCGTGTCCTTGGAGTTAGAGTGTTGGATATAGTGTCCCAGGTGTTAGAGTGCTTGATACCGTATCCTAGTTGTTAGAGTGCTGGATACCGCGCACTGGGTGTTACATTACTGGAAACTGTTTCCTGGGTGTTATATTACTGTATATCATGTCCTGGATGTTAGTGTTTGATACCAAGTCATGGAATTTAAAGTATCGTACATCATGTACTGGGTGTTAGATTATTGTACTCTCTGTCCTGGGTGTTAAAGTACCAGATACCGTGTCTTGGGGGTTAGAGTGCTGAATACCGTGTCCTGGGTGTAAAAGCGCTGGATACCTGGTCCTCGATGTTCGAGATCTTAATACCGTGTACTGGATGTTTGAATACTGTACACTCTGCCCTGGGTGTTAGAGAACTGGATACTTTGTACTGGGTGTTGGAGTGCTAATTACCCTGTCGTGGGGTTTTGAATGCTGGATACCGTGTCCTGGGTTTTACAGTAGTGGATATCAAGTCCTGGGAATTAGAGTAATGTACAGCATATATTGGGTGTTAGAGTACTGTATACTGTGTCTTGGGTGTTAGAATGCTGGATATCGTGTATTAGGTGTTAGATTAATTGATACCGTGCATTGTGTATTAGAGTACTGTACATCGTGTCGTGGGTTGACGAGTGGTGGATACATTGTCCTGGGTGTTAGAGTACTGGACACCGTGTCATATTTATTAGAATACTCTCCTAGTCCTTGGTGTCAGAGTACGTGATACCGTGCCCAGGGTGTTAGCGTACAGCATTCCATGTCCTGGGTGTTAGCTTGCTGTATACCGTGTCCTGGGTGCAAGAGTGCTCGATATCGTGTCTTGGGTGTTAGAGTGCTGGATAACGTGTTTTGGGTGCTGAATACCGTGTCCTTGGTTGTTGAGTATTGTAAACTGTGAACTGGGTCTATAGTGCTGGATACCCTGTTTTGGGTTTTATGAGTAATGTATACCGTGTTCTGAGTGTTAGCATGTGTAATACCGTGTCCTGTGGGTTAGAGTACTGTATAACGTGACGTTGGTGTTAAAGTGCTGGATACTGTGTCCTGATTGTTAGAGTCCTGTATACCGTGTCCTGGATGGTATAGTGCTAGATACCGTGTCCTGGGTGTTAGAGTGTTTGATACCATTTCCTGGTTGTTAGAATACTGTTCAGTGTGTCCTGGGTGTTAGAGTACTAGATACCGTTTCCTGGGTGTTAGAGTGCTAGATGCCGTGTCCTGTGTGCTGCAGCACTGTAACAATGTCCTGGGTGTTAAAGTACTGAATGCTGTGTCCTTGTTGTTAGAATACTCTACACCGTGTCCTGGGTATTAGAGGACTGGATACCATGATCTTTTTCTTAGAGTTCTCGATACCGTGTCCTTGGTGTTAGAGTACTGTATATCGTGTTCTGAGTGTTGGAATACTTTGCACTGTATCCTGGCTATCAGAGTACCGGATGCCGTGTCCTGGGTGCTAGATTGTTTGTTACCGTGTCCTGGTTGTTAAAGAACTGAATACTGAGTCCT
The DNA here is from genome assembly GCA_032361385.1 of Panulirus guttatus. Lineage (NCBI taxonomy): Eukaryota > Metazoa > Arthropoda > Malacostraca > Decapoda > Palinuridae > Panulirus > Panulirus guttatus. Next base: position 5,396 of record JAUUDW010630320.1, read on the forward strand.
GGGTGTTTGAATACTGTGCACTGTGTCGTGGATGTTGGAGTACCGGATACCGTGTCCTGCATGTTAGATTGCTGGATACCGTGTCCTGCGTGTTAGAGTACTCTACACCATGTAATTATTGTTAAAGTACTGTTTATCGTGTCTTGGGTATTAGAGTGCTGAATGCCGTGTCCTGGGTGTTAAATTACTGAATACCGTGTCCAGGGTGTTAGAGTACTGTACATCGTGTGCTTGGTGCTAGAGTGCTAGATACCGTGTCCTGGGTGTTCGAGTATTGTATACCTTGTCCTTGGTGTCAGAGCACTGTATACGTGCACTGAGTTTTAGAGTACTGAATACCGTGTCCTGAATGTTAGAATACCGTAGAATATATCCTGGGTGTTAAAATACTGTTCACCCTGTCCTAGGTGTTATAGTATTGTATACCGTGTCCTGGGTGTCAGGGTGCTGGATGCTTTGTCCTGGATGATAGAATACTGTACACCGTGTCCTGGGTGTTAGAGTAATGGATACCGTGTCCAAGGTGTTAGAGCATTGGATACCGTGTCTTTGGTGTTAGACTACTTTACACTGTGTACTGGGTGTTACAGTACTGTTTATCGTGTCTTGGGTGTTAGAATACTGTACACCGTGTTCAGGGTGTTAGTGTGTTGTATACCGTGTCTTGGGTGTTAGAGTGCTAGATACCATGTCCAGTGTGTTAGAGTACTCTATACCGTGTCCTGGGTGCTAGAGTACTGCATAATGTGTCCTTGGTGTTAGAGTGCTCCATGCCGTGTCCTGGATGTTAGAGTGTTGGATACCTTGTCCTAGGTGTTAGAATGCTGGATATCGTGTCCCGGTTGTTAAAGTGTTGGATACCGTGTCCAGGGTGTTGAAGTGCTTGATACCATGTCCTGGGTGTTAGAGTGCTAGATACCGTGTCCAAGGTATTAGAGTACTGCATACCGTGTCGTGGGTGTCATATTTCTTGATACCATGTCCCGAGTGTTAGAGTATTGTATACTGTGTCCTTGGTGTCAGAGTACTGTACACATGCACTGGGTTTTAGAGTACTGGATACCGTGTCCTGGGTGTTGGAATACTGTACACTGTGTCCTGGGTGTTAAAATACTGTTCACCCTGTCCTGGGCGTTATAGTATTGTATACCGTGTCATGGGTGTCAGGGTGCTGGATACTGTGTCCTGGGTGATAGAATACTGTACACCGTGTCCTGGTTGTTAGAGTAATGGATACCATGTCCGATGTGTTAGAGCACTGGATACCGTGTCTTGGTGTAAGACTGCTTTACACTGTGTCCTGGGTATTACAGTACTGTTTATCGTGTTTTGGGTATTAGAATAATTTACACCGTATTCAGGGTGTTAGTGTACTGTATACTGTGTCCTGGGTGTTAGAGTGCTGGATACCATGTCCAGTGTGTTAGAGTACTCTATACCGTGTCCTGGGTGCTAGAGTGCTGCATGATATGTCCTTGGCGTTAGAGTACTCTATACCGTGTTAGAGTGTTGGATACCGTGTCCTAGGTGTTAGAATGCTGGATACCATGACCCAGGAGTTAAAGTGTTGGATACCGTGTCTAGGGTGTTGAAGTGCTATATACCATGTCCCGAGTGTTAGAGCTTTTTACACTATGTCCTTGGTGTTAGAGTACTGGATACCGTGTTCTTGGAGTTAGAGTGCTGGATACCGTGTTCTAGGTGTTAGTGTGCTTGATACCGTATCCCAGTTGTTAGAGTGCTGGATACCGTGCACTGGGTATCATATAGCTGGAAACCGTTTCCTGGGTGTTATATTACTGTACACCATGTCCTGGATGTTATAGTGTTGGATACCGAGTCTTGGGATTTAGAGTATTGTACATCTTGTACTGGGTGTTAGAGTATTGTACACTCTGTCTTGGGTATTAAAGTACTGGATACCGTGTCTTGGGGTCAGAGTGCTGGATACCGTGTCCTGGGTGTTATAGTGCTGGATACCTTGTCCAGGATGTTCGAGAATTGGATACCGTGTACTGGGTGTTTGAATAATGTACACTGTATCCTGGATGTTAGAGAAATGGATACCGTGTACTGGGTGTTAAAGTGCTGATTACGCCGTCGTGGGGTTTTGAATGCTGGATACCGTGTCCCGGGTGTTAGAGTGTTGGATACCGTGTTTTGGGTGTTAGAGTAATGAATACCGTATAATGGTTGTTAGAATAATGTACACTGTGTCCCGAATGTTAGAGTAATAGATACAGTGACCTGGGTGTTAGAGTGAAAGATACCGTGTTCTGTGTGTTAGAATGATGTACATCGTGTCCTAGGTGTTAGAGTACTGGATACTGTGTCCTGGTGTTAGAAAACTGTACACCTTGTCCAGGGTTTAAGAGGACTGGATACCGTGTTCTTTGTATTAGAATACTGGATATCTCTCCTGTGTGTTAGAGTACTGTACATCGTGTCTTAGGTGTTTATATACTTTATACTGTGTCATTAGTGTTATAGTACCGGATACCCTGTCCTGGTTGTTAGATTGCTGGATGCCGTGTCCTTGGTGTTGTTGTGGTGGATACCGTTTCCTTTCAGTTAGAGTACTGGAAACCGTGTCCAGGGTGTTAAAGTATTGGATGCTATATTCTGGGTGTAAGAGAAGTGGATAAGATGTCCTGGGTGTTTGAATACTGTACACTGTGTCCTGGGTGTTAGAGTCCTGGATACCGTGATCTGCGAGTTAGATTGCTGGATACCGTGTCCTGGGTGTTATAGTGCTGGATACCGTGTCATAGGTATTACAGTGCTGGATGCCGTGTCCTGGAAGTTAGATTACTGGACACAGTGTCCTGGGTGTTGGTACACTGGATACCGTGTCCTATGTGCTATAATATTGTACACTGTGTTCTGGATGTTAGAATACTGGATATGGTGTCCAGGGTGTTTGAGTGCTCGATACCGTGTCTTAGGTGTTAGAGTACTGGATAATGTGTTATGGGTGTTAGAGTGCTGAATACCGTGTCCTGGTTGCTATAATACTGTAAACTGTGACCTGGGTGATAGAGTGTTGGATACCATGTCTTGGGTTTTTAGTGTACTGTATACCCTGTTCTGACTGTTAGAGTGTGTGATACCGTGTCCTGTGAGTTAGAGTACTGTATAACGTGACGTGGGTGTTAGAGTTCTGGATACTGTGTCCTAGTTGTTAAAATCCTGGATATCGTGTCCTTGGTGGTATAGTGCTGGATGCCGTGTCCTGGGTGTTAGAATGTTTGATACCGTTTCCTGTTTGTTAGAATACTGTACTGGTTTTCTTGGGTGTTAGAACACTAGATACCGTGTCCTGGTTGTTGGATTGCTAGATACCATGTCCTCTGTATTAGAACACTGTAAACCGTGTCGTGGATGTTAGAGTGCTGGATACTGTGTCCTTGTTGTCAGAATACTGTACACCGTGTCGTGGGTTCTAGAGGACTGGATACTGTGATCTTTTTGTTAGAGTTCTCGATACCATGTCCTGGTTGTTAGAGTAGTGAATATCATGTTCTGGGTGTCAGAACATTGTGCACTGTGTCCTGGGTATTAGAGTACCGGCTGCCGTGTCCTGGGTGATAGACTGTCTGTCACCGTGTCCTGGGTGTTAAAGAACTGAATACCGAGTCCTGGGTGTTTGAAAATTATACACTGTGTCCTGGGTGTTAGAGAACTGTATACCTTGTACTGGGTGTTAGAGCAGTGGATTCCATATCCTGGATGTTAGAATTCTGTACACCGTGCCCTGGGTGTTATAGTACTGTATACAGTTTCCTTGGTGTTAGAGTACAGGATTACGTGTTCAAGGGGTCAGAATACTGAGAACCGTTTCCTGAGTGGGAGAGTACGAAATACCGTGTCCTAGATGTTATAATCCCTTTCACCGTGTCCTGGGTGTTAGAGTAGTGGATGCCGTGTCATGGGTGTTACAGTGTTGAATTCCGTGTCATGGGAGTTAGCATACTGTACACAGTGCACTAGGTGTTAGAATACTTTATACCGTGTCCTGGGTGTTCTAGTATTGTACATCGTGTCGTGGATGTTAGATTGATGGATACCATGTTCTGGGTATTAGAGTACTGTATACCTTGTCCTGGGTGGTCGAGTACTGGATACCATGTCGTGGGTGTCATAGTACTGGATGCCATGCCTGACAGTTTGAGTACTGTATACCGTGTTCTGGTTGTCAGTTTACTCTATACCGTGCCCTGGGTTTTAGATGACTGGATGCCATGTCCTGGGTGTTAGAATACTGTACACCGTGTCCTGGATGTTAGAGCTATGGATACCGTAGACTGGGTATTAGAATACTGTACACGGTGTCCTGAGTGTTATAGTATTGCATACCGTGTCCTTGGTGTTAGAGTGCTGGATGCCGTGTCCTGGATGTTAGAATGCTGTACACCGTATCCTGGGTTTTAGTGTTGTGGATACCATGTTCTTGGTGGTAAAATACTGTATACCGTGTCCTGGGAATTATAGTACTGTATACGGTTTCCTAGGTGTTAGAGCACTGGATTACGTGATTACTTGATACCGTATCATGGGTGTTATAGTACTGTATACCGTATCCCGGGTGTTAGAATGCTGAATACCTTGTCTTGGGTGTTAGAGTATTCTACACTATGTCAGGGGTGTTAGAGTACTCTTTACCTTGTTCTGGGTGTTAGAATACTTTACACCGTGCCCAGAGTGTTAGTGTGCTGGATACCGTGTCCTGGGTGCTAGAGTGCTGGATACCATATCCTGTGTGTTAGAATACTCTTTACCGTGTCCTGGGTGCTAAAGTGATGGATACCGTGCCTTGGGTGTTAGAATTGTGGACACCGTGTCCTGGGGGTTCGAATACTGTACACCGTGTCTTTGGTGTTTTAGTATTGTATACCATGTCCTGGGTGTTATGGTGCTGGATTCCGTGTCCTGGGTGTTGGAGTGCTGGATACCGTGTCCTTGGCATTAGAGAACTCTATACTGTGTCTTGGGAGTTAGAGTACTAGATTCCGAGTCATTGGAGTAAGAGTTCTGGTTACCGTGCACTGGGTGTTAGATCTCTGGAAACCGTTTCCTTGGCGATAGAGTACTGTGCACCGTGTCGTGGATGCTGGAGTGCTGGATTCCTAGTCCTTTCAGTTAGAGTACTACACATCATGTACTGGGTGTTAGCGTACTGCGTACCGCATCCTGGGTGTTCGAGCACTGTACACTGTGTCCTGGGTGTTAAAGTACCGCATACCAAGTCCATGGTGTTAGAGTTCTGGATGCTGTGTCCGAGTGTTAGAGCGCTTGATACCATGTCCTGAGAGTTACAATACTGTATACCGTGTACTTTTTGTTAGGTTACTGGATACCTTGTCCTGGGTGTTAGAGGGTGTTAGTACTGTACAACGTTTTCTGGCTGTAAGAGTACTGGAAAAAGTGTCCGGGTGTTAGAGTCCTGGATTCCTTGTCCTAGTATTTAGAATACTGGATACCGTGTACTGGGTGTTAGATTACTGGATAACGTGTCCTGGGTTTTAGAGTACTGTTTACTGTGTCCTGGGCTGTAAGAGTGTGGGATAATGTGTTTTGGCTGTTAGAGTGGTGGATACCGTGTCCTGGGTGTTAGTGTACTGGATTCCGTATCCTGGATGCTAGAGTGCAGGATACCTTGTCCTTGGTGTTAGAGTGCTTGAAACCATTTCCTGGGTGTTGGAGTACTCTCTATCGTGTCCTGGGTGCTAGAGTGCTGGATACTGTGTCCTCTGTGTTAGAGTACTCTATACCTTGTCCTGAGCTTTAGAGTGTTGGATACTTTGCCCTGAGTGTTGGAGTACTGGATACAGTGTCCTGGGTGTCAGGGTGCTTTATACCGTGTCATGGCTGTTGGAATGCTGGATACCGTGTCCTGGATGATAAAGAACTGTACAATGTTAT
>JAUUDW010630331.1:0-11317 GCA_032361385.1 Panulirus guttatus
TACAAACCCTCATCCCCAACAGACTCGACAATGACAAAATGCAAACATACTGTACTGGCCCAACATACACCTCTCTGAAAAATACTATCTCCTCCCTCACTACCTCATCCATAAGCAGATTAAACAGCCAGGTTAACATTACACACATACCTTAATCTCTTGATAGAAACTTGCATTGCTTTCATTAACTATCCTTCTGTACTACATATTCCTAACATCTTCCACAATGCATCTCTATCAACCCCATCACAAGCCCTCTCTAGATCCATAAATGACACACACTAATTGTTCTGTTTCTCTATCTCACACAAATTCTTCAAAGCAAACACCTGATTTACACATTTTCCTCCTTTAATCCTCCCAAATCTGATGCTTTGTGCATACTTCCACCGTTTCAGTCACCCATAAATCTTATCAGGTATACTCAACAAACTTTTACCTCTGTAATTCGAATAAACACCTTAATCCTTTGTTTTTATACAGTGACACTATACAGACATTCTGGCAATTCTCAGGCAACTCACCTTGAGCCATACATAAACTGAAACATCCTAAATGACGAATCAGTGACAATGTCACCACCTTTTCTAAGAAATTCAACAGCTATGCTGGCCACTCCAGTTGCTCTGCCTCACTTCATCTTACACAAGGCATTCAATACCTTTTCTCTTTTCAGCAAACCACTTGCCATATATATTTATTCAATGAAAACATATATTTCCCCTGAGATCTTGCACTTACCCATTATTCTGCAACTCCTCCAAATTGGAGGCATTCCACTCAGACCCCAAGTACACATGGGGGAAGATCTCTGTGGCGGCGTCCATCTGGCCCAAGATGGTTAGCATCTCCTGGTCAATGTATGACTTAAACTTGAACAAATCCATGGCAAGATCTTCTTCAAGCCTCTGGCGGATATATTTGGAGGTGACTTCATCTATATCAACGCTCATCATGATTTCCTTCAGCTTGCTGCGGATGAGGAGTTGTGTCTCTTCCCTGGAAATATAAATATGTAAGTACTAATGAACATCTTCACCAAATCACTTGAAATAAATTGTAAATGTCAAAATATGTTCTACAAAGATACATCAATCTATCATAAATTCCCCATGATTATGTTAGGTGGTTTATTCTAATCCTCCTTCAAGCATTTCTGCCTACCTATAAAGTTCAATATACTCCTACAGCTGGCATTCCAGACACCCAATATACTTGACTCTATAGCTTTGCAAATCCCCTCAGTTTTCAGTCTTTGCTTTCATATTTTCTTCAAAATACTTATACACCTTTGTTCCACCTCTTAACATCTATCACCTTCACATGCAAATGGTATCTTCAAACTCCATCTTAAATTAACAACCAAAGTAAAATTTATTTAGATGTGAAGATCTGGTCTAAATAGAATTTCTAAATTCATTCTAATTTAATATCTGTTATGGTAATTAAATGAATGCCGTGATGAAGTTTTTGATGTAATTATGTACAACTGGGAGTAATGATCTAATAAATGAATAATACAGTAAGTAATAATCTAGTTAATGAGTATTAAAGAAAGTTATGACCTAATTCATGAATATTACAATAATCTAAATGAATATTAAAGGGATATGATCTAATTAAGGAGTTCAACCGGGAATAACTGTACAATTTATGAGTATTTTTGGAACAATGATCTAATATCCAAATGTCTTATTAGTAAGTGATTTTGGGAGAAGACAGGCAGGCGTCTTACTTGTCGGTGAGGGAATCAGGTGAGGGAGGCCGCTTGGACTCGAGGCTGTCCATGGCATTCCACTCGTTGATGCAGGACTGGTCAGAGCCCAAGCCACGCTCATAGAACCCGACCCAGTCATGGTTGATGCCGCCCAGGAAGTAGTGGGCATCCTGGGCTCTGGAACTTGACTTATGCAAAGTCTGCAAGGCCGACCTGGAAAAGAAGTAATCACCATCATTTCCCATACGTCCGTAATGTACGTAATCATTCTCGACATTAAATAATATTGGAAGAAATAATGTTATGACAGTCAGAATTTAATAAAATCACTGCAAACGCAACCTTACGAGCACGAAAGTGCAAACCTTTAGCACATGGGCACGACTCTGTGGTATTGCCTGGCCTGGAACCTGATCAAGCCATTACGCCCGAATGTCGTCGAACCGTCATGATTCCAGTCGTTCTCTCACACTCAAGGAGATTACAAGGCGACACTAACTCCACCTCAGCTCTCATAAGTCATCTAACCTTTGAATTTAGAGCAATTCATGGGAAATTCCTAAGATGATTAGGCTACCATTCGTTTGGCGAATTTTATTTTCCTTTGGGAGGTCGGCAGGCCAGCATAAAATCTGGAGTGGGAGATTAAGGGAGTAGGAAGAAGACAGCCCTCCTGGCCTTAATGTGGTAGGTTTACTACCGACTTCACTGCAAGTTAAACTTACAACACATGACAACATATGCTTTCACTTGCCACAGAGGCTCGCGTAATATAGGGGTAGAGAATACCGAGATATCCAAAATGTCTTGTAAGAGCCACCACCAAGAAACCATGATTACCTACATCCTTTATCTAAACTCCGATTTGCTTAATCGACCCCGAGAGGACGATGATACGACCTCTGGATAACTGATGGCCACGCTACTACGAGTATTTATCCAAGGTATGCACAGTCGTACTCACGGGTTATACCGTCGTGTTTAAGGGTAGCAGTAGCCTCGTATTCAAGGGGTTAAAGACAAATGCGGTACCGTTGCAGCAGCTTTCACCCCCCTGGAAGATCTTCAAGGACAACGGGAGACCGTCCACCCACACTTGGCTCTTGCGTGAGGGTAGAAAGTCTTAATACCGGTTGACGGGCCTCGACACCCACTGATCCCCAGAATTCTCTTCCTTCCCCCAACCTCGGCTCTAACCGGGAGTCCTCCGGATATGCTCCTGCATACTCCCGTTACAAACAATTTTCTCAGAACCCTATTAAAATACATCTTAAAGACACACTTTGTCATAAATATATTTAAATCAGTAAAATATATGACACGTACTGAATGTAAGAAACAGCAAGAAAAGCCTAAGCCTGACCACAGAGACCTAAGTTTTAAGTCCAGTGAGGAATAATGGAAACGCTGGCAAAACAGGCGACGGAATCTCTGCCAAAGTAGGGCGAGTGCGGAGCGTGATAGGACAAGTAATTGTGGACGCCGTGACACGTCGCTGTGGCAGGGAAGGAGACATGGGGGTGATGTTGCCTCACTGTCTGTACCTTGTTACGTAAAGCAACACACCGCAAAAAACACGTAACACAGCGACACAAAAGTTAACGGCCTTGTCAGTTTAAATTTCTTGCTTAATCATTTTTATTTTCCTTTTCGATTTTTTTTTTATGTAACTGGTAGTGCTTAACCTTGCGATTATTATCCTCATGAAACATAATTTAATATACACATTTTACCCGTTGAACACACACAATGGTATGTCACCACATCATACCTATTACCGTCATGTGCCCCAGGGACTGAGAATGACCATGGCTGGAATAAATCCTGATAACCGGTCCATATACACACCATTCTTTGCAAAGGCTCTTCTAACGAAGAGGAGTCACCAGCGAGGACTGTGAGATGCATCGCCAAACCGCGAGAAAGAAACTTGGTGTCTCTCTCTCTCACCAGTGTTACACAATGATCAAAGGAAGCCAACCAAGCGAGACCACACAAACCACCTTAAATAACCGGGGCAGCTGAGACTGCAAGTGTCATAACCCCCTCCTCAGACACCCCTCCGGCCTCTCCCATTACTCCTTACGCCGGCAAATCTGGACGTTTTTTAGATATTACCAGGAAGCCACACGTGCACGCTGTAAGAGGCTTATACAACCTTGACCTCCCCCAACCCACCCGGTTGACCTCGCGCGTGACTATGCACACGTGACGTCACCCCTATATTACCCACTAAAAAGACATAATAAATGCGTGTGAGTAATACACGGCATTGACACTTTCGTGGCCAAGCACCTTCGCTGTTCTCGAGCTCGAAGGCCTCCGTCCTTTGGTGCGAGGTTGAGATAAAATGTAAAATCAGTTCTCTTCGGAGCTCTCCAGTAGGCGTACTAGAGCCATTCGGTACTAAAACCGTGTTTCTTGCAATATTCTGATACTCAATACACGAACAGATACAAAAATAACTTTTAAGACGATCCCGTCTGCCATGATTTGCAAAAGTCGTTATGCTTAAGGATCGAACCGTCGTGCTCAAGGGGTTAATGAAAGATGTAGATTCGAGAGCCCACTCACGACACGTCTGGTAGACGATGTGTGAGTTGAGAATCTCTCAAAAGAAGTGTGAAGATATCACATCATCCTAGTTGAACAACTGGTAGGTTCAGAAAAATACCACGTAACAAGTGGAGGCAAGAGTAAAGTTATCACGTAAGTGGTGTGAGTGAGTGTGTCTAATCGTGGGAGTCCCTGTGACAGTACATCCGGACAAAGCAAGCCAGATAACGTGGCTAGAGCAAGGAAGCGTCCGAGTAAACAACTGGTAAACAAGCTTCAGGGATTCACATTACACTAAAATTGTAAATAGGCAACGAGAAAAGTTTTCCCAAAAGTAAAAAAATATATCCATTTCATTGTTATGTCGCCGGGCAAGCGAGACAGCGAGCATGAAGTGCGTGCAACCACATACCACAACTAACGTTCACGCAGTGCAAGTTCGACTTCATTATGCAAGACTGCGGGTAATGTTGGTCCCCCCCCCGCCCCCCTAGCGCTCCTGCATATGCACCAGTACTCAGTAAGCCGACCACATCGCCTGTCTCTCCGGTAGTCCATAAGCAACAGACAGCATCTGTCATCTGGAACTAGTTAGGGGATGATCAGTGGCTGTTTACCGTCACACACGATACAATTGCTGCAAACCGATGTTTCATTACCTTTTAGTTACGTGTACAATCGATAACATACATTACAGACAACCTCGGGACATGGATTCCAGTCTAGGAGTAGAGAGCGTTAGTCACCACTAATTCAACCTCATTACGTGAAAGTCAAGCCTAGTCTATCTCTGTGGATGCTGTCGCAACTCGGTAGCCATCGGACGTGGTGGTGCTGTGACACCGGCAGTGGACAGGAAACGAGATACTATACGTCCTAATTTTCTTAGAACAGCCTCGAACTAAGTGGATTTTTTGTTGTCACAAAGTGACTGTGGCGTGGCAGGAACACTTTTACATTTACGGCATTCATAGGGATGTTTCCCTTTCCCTGGGGTGGCGTCCGGTTCGCCAGTGATTGGCAGAAATCGCGTAACTTGTTGCTCCGGGTCCAATACGACGAGAGAACTGCCACTCACCCGTTCTTCACTTTCATGTGCCACCACACCTCGAAGCACGAGATAATCCGCTAAATTACGAATCGGATCTCCACTTTCAACAAAGAGCTGCCCTTGTCTCCCGACACGAGATCCGACATTCAACCAATATATGAAAACTAATCAAGATTTCGACACGAAATCGTCACCATACTCGATACGAGCATGATTGTACAATTTTCGTAAATCCCCGCAATGTTGGAAAAACTTCATTGAAAAGTTGTATTTCATTTAAAATAAACTTGGCTTCACGTGAGAGTGAAAGTGGGCGAGGCGAGAGAGGTGTGTGTGCGCGGGCGACATGCTGCTCCCAGGGACGACTCTGATTCTATCAATCCTCAGCTTCTCTTAACAATTACGTGAAAAGTTGCCACACAAGACACTAAATCAACTATTTACTCTCAACACAGACACTAAATTGAAAATAAAACTAGTGTCGTTCTGCCTCCAAGTCTTGATCGTCCATGGCCACCTCACATACTATTGTATTTGTATCTAGGCTGTTAGCTGTAAGAAAATATAGACTTCTTTGCTGACAATAGAGGTTTGAAATGGTCTACATGCTTTGGGAGGATGCCGAGGCTTATATGGAAGGCTATAGCTACGCTGAAGTCTTGAAAAAAAAAATCAATCTAAAATATTGCAAATGGAATGGTAAGAAAAAGAATGAAATTATTTTACTCCGAGTACACTGCACCGCGCAAGAGCTTGTGACACTTGCAGCCTCCCTCCGCAGCTCACACAGGCACAAAACCGCACTGTTCATACACATGGAGCATATGTAGCCTACACCCTTGGCAACCCTCCAACACTGCCTGAGCCTCACCCAGTAAATTCTGTTCCTTGACCCCTTGGTTAACCTGCAACACGCTTGCTCCCTCACCCATAACACCCTCACCACCAACCAGCACTACCACAGCTTCTCTCTGTGGATTACGGCTACCCCATGGAGTGCCTTGACCGTCGCCTTGTATTGCTTTCACTGTACAAGTCCTTGGTCCAGCCCCTGCCTACCTACCTACCTCCAGCCGAGCCTCCTCGCCCTAGTCATCCGGCCAAGACATATATATACACACACACACTCACACTCCTGACGTTAATTTAGAAGCCTTGAGTACACTCGCATGCCTCATTTCTTAACCTCGTACATACACCGTGTATTATCCTTTGTTATCGCCTAGAGCAGTGTGAGCGCGATCATCAGACACATATATGCTCGTCAAGATGTGATCAGGTTCCATTCGGATGAACTGGAAACCGTCTAGACATCAACACATACGGGAACTGAAGGCAGAAGTATCAACATTACTATTTATGAGTTCCCAAAACTTTCACTTCAAAATCTTCACTTAAATTATCACGACTGGGAAGGAAGGCGGGACAATATTTACAATCCAAACTAACCTTTCACCATAGACGGCGATCAACGTCATCAGCACACAACGGCAGACCATCGTTCCCACTCACCCTGCCTGGCAAGCTTTCCCTACACCTGTCTCTCTCTCTCTTTCTCACGCTCCTACCACACCCCCTTGGCCTCTCTCTCCAACCCAACACTGCTCTCACTCATAGTCATAACGATTGCTGAATCCTCTTGATATTTTTTTCTTACCATCCCAAACAACCTGATCTTACTATATGTCCATGAAGGAATGACTACCACCCTATTCCTCTCTCACTCGTGAGTTATTTTTCTTAAATCTCAGGCTCAACGTCCAATTTACCAATCCACTAAACTTTACCCCACCGAATCCTTTTCTTATCCTAGTGCAGGATGTTTTCCCTCCCTCCTTCGGCTCTCATTTAACTTGTCTGTGGTGCCACAGCCCTTGTTCTTGAATCCACTAATACCACACTGTAATGAGAGGCTGAAACACGAGGGATAACCCGGTGCGTGAGCTGAAAGGCATGGTGTCTGATGTATGAGAATCGGTGCAGGCAATGGCCACCAGCAAAGAGGAAGAAGCACTTGATATGCGGAGCCGGAGGAATTGCAACACACGTTGGTTGAGAGGACAAGTTTTACTGTTTAACAACAAGACTACCCTCAGTTCCTAAAAGGCCAACTTCTGAGCCACAATGTGACCCCAAACTACGCTTGTAGTTTGCTATATGTTGTGGATTTGACTATCGTAACAAGGGGGAGTCGGTAATATCATAAAATGCTAAGGGTGTGAAAGGAACACGAAAAACTGAAAGCAAAAGCATATCCTTTTCGTTAACCAGTTGCAACACATTACATCTTTATTTTCATCGAAAGTCTTTAAACAATTTCCAAAATATGGAACAAAATATTATAAAGTATATATATACAGTTCCAAGACCAGCCTGGCGAAAGAGCTTATGCTTGTCTGTACTTTGAAGCCATCAGAGGACAGATAGGTTAAGACTAGGCTGTCATGATTGGGTAACATCAGCCAGGGGATAGGAGGCGGGCACGCTCAAGTTACCAACATGCGTCGAGTGACACGCGTGGTATTACCAACATTGGCAAACACCCGTGACTGTGCAATAGACTATGTGACAACTGACAAATATTACGTCCCCCTAAGAACACCTGTGATTTTCAACGATAGCTTAAAGCTGATCTATCAGCACAAATAACCTTCACCCACTCGTGCAATTGTGGCAATATTCCTGGGAACAAAGCATCACTGCTGGTCGCTGGATTAAACTTGTGGCACGAATTAACTCGGAAACTATAGTTCATTTCCAATTTGCAATGTATAATACGTTTAGACTACTCTCTGCATGATGATGTAAGGTATAAGAAGGCTAAATTGCTGAAATGTTAACAATGTTTCGATGCCATTAAGTACATGGTACCTTGCCACTTTTCCCGTGATGGTTCCAGCATAACCTTTTTTTTTGTGGGTCCCGAATATTGCTCCCACTGTTTACAGGCGTTGCACAATGGCGCTACTCTGCGACCTGTCCCTCAGTCTCCCTCCTCTATGTTTTGTACTATTTCCCAGGCTGCAGTGTTATTGCATCCTGGGGCGAGGGGGCTGGCTGCGTGGCCTTGGACTGAGTGTTTGCAAGTGACCACTTTGAGGCCCTCACGCCTCTCGCCTCCACCAGTGACAGCCTCCAACACACACATCTCCCCCAACGCCTGCTGATTTTGGGCCGGTGGACCGTACAAGGCCACTTGACGGTGACTCCGCTATGTCCAAAGCTGCATAGCTCTTGACATACGAGCTTTATGACATCTATCAATACGATAGTGCTAGAATTCATGAGTGAACCTGAGCACTGAGGGACAGTAAGAAAACACAAGAAGCAGCAGCGCAGCGTAGCGTAGCACGGAACCACTTGTCCTGATCCTTAACGCCGGTTATGGCGATGGGTTTAGAAGGGCGCGTAAGGCGAACGGTTGAGCTAGGCTGTCTTTCACATCTTTAGCGGCTTCCTCCCAACAGCAGGAATACTACGTTACCTGGCACAATTAAACGGCATCATTCCCACAGGAACAGTTAATTAATTATCTTGCTTATCTTTATCATCTTCAACACATGAAACAAAAGGTCATCCTTTACATTTCAGCCGCATCATCCCAAATATGGGAAAAGCTAAGCTATCAAGGACAATTCTAAAAGCACCATTCTCAGGACAGGCACCAACTACCACAACTAAACAGTTCCGTGAACATCCGCACAATGTGCCAAGGGAAGCGAGAAACATAATATCTTTAACTTTCAAATCCATATTAAGCCTTTCGTCTTATGCATCCTCTGCTAATTGTAAGTCCGATGCTTACAGATATAGTGGCCTCTCCAAATTTATAACTGTAAAAACAGGAACTCAGGGGGTCATCACAGACGATGGCCTAACAATGTGATGTGAAGGCAGGCAGTGGCGTGTGTCATGAATCGTCGTTTCACCAACATGGCTTGGCAGGACCAAGAGCTCAATGAAATCCTCACCTTACCCACCTTTCGCCTTGTGAACGTGTTTCCCTTCACCTGAAATGTTCTTTCTCACTGATATTAATAAGAGAAAGGAATAAGTCTCACTGGCAAGCTCAATAAGTGAACAGTATCAATTCCAAATAAATGTACAAAGAATTCCTTTTGAAGTGTGGAATGGGTTTATATGAATTACCGGCGAATTCGTGACCACCCGACATATCTATTTATCCACCCTGTGACGAAGACGGTGTCCGGAAAAGCCACAACGCTGTGGTGCCAGTAGGTCGTGACATGGGGCCACACTGCGGCAAAGGGCCTGGATGACGAAACACAGCCAGCCACACCCAACTTGACCTCACCCATCCACACATATCTGATGTTATTTCACTCAACAATGGGAGAAAATGATGAAGAATCGTACCAGTCTGTTGAAGCTACAACCGTCAAGCAAGGTTGTAATACCAAGTCAGAAGGCACTCTATACTGGGTCAAATGTTAATTTTAACAGCCTGAGGCAGAAGCCCTACAAGCAGGTGCACAAGGGGAGGCAGATGGTGGGGTGTGTGACCTGTAGGTGGCTGGCCCGTATCTCTCACGTCGCCCCTTGGCTTCAGGTACCACCACCACCACGGGGCGTGACCCTCAACCTCTGCGACGAGTCAACAACGCTCCCACGCTCCACTAGCTAAGCTACCTTCCCCATCCTCAAACAAACTGGTTCCCCCACGTCCACACAAGAACGATGAACACGTCATCGACCGGGGAGCGGCTGGCCATAGGTAATGATGCTAATAAGGCTTTGCGGACACTGTGGGTGTATGTGCCTGTATCCGTATCCTCCCCCTCCTCCGCTTGGTAACGAAACTCTCTCCTTACCAAAAGAACAGCAAATAAATGGTAAAATCTTCACACTGCAACAAAGGAATATATATATATTACTTCTAGCTCGGAGACAATGGGATCATCCCGTCGGCTGACACAGAGAGAGAGAGAGATGCATGATCCATCACACAGTTTTTTCTCGCTCTTTGTGAGACGGAAGTTGCGCGGGCTCCCGCCGCTTTGTTTACAAAAGACTCGTGTGACGTCACGGACGACACACCCCGCTGGGCCCCAGAACCGCCAGCATCTCTTATAAGGCAATTTTTAACATACTGTGGCGGTGGTGGTGGTGGTGGTGGTGGTTCTCAATATTAATACATATACCTAGGCAGGGGCAATAATATATTGTTCAGAGGGAGGTACTAAAAGATCGCGGTCTCATTAAAAAAAACTAGTCAGGTGTATGTAGTCCGCGCCTTCCGGACAACTAGACTACGGGGTCACCACCTACAGGAGCTCTACGAGACCTCTTCGCCACACGCGGTGCGAACGGTGCCGCACGCCAGCGAGCGTAAGCCGCCCGGGAGGAATTATCCACACTACCTGACGCGACGCAACTTAGCAACCGTCCACCCACCCACCTACTTTACGCGCGGGTTGGCCAACGGAACCGTACCGCCACACTCTACCACCGCTGGGGAAAGATGACCAAAAACCACACGATCGTGTGATGGTAGGGATATCGGAGCTTGTTCCTCCGCTGCTGAGACGAGATGGAAGTCGATACACCCCCCCCAAGTAAGGCGGTGTCACATCCGCTACCTCGGAAAAGAAAGTTGAACGTCGACGTGAGAAGCGGTAGTCCGGCGCCACACCCTTCCCGCCTCACCTTTCCCACGACGCCACCAACGCACCTGGCCACCAACGCACTTGGCCACCAACGCACCTGGCCACCAATGCACCTGACCACCAACGCACTTGGCCACCAACGCACCTGGCCACCAATCGCCTATTTGAAATACGGTTCACGTCATGACCCCCCTAAAAAATCAAGGGTCCCACATTCGCGTTGTCTGGCCGTCCAGTCCACTCCAACAGTATCGTGAGACGGAGAGAAGAGAGAGAAAGATAGAGAAAAAAAAGACCCTTTGACCTGAATGGGCATTTTGACCGAAGGTTCCGTGAGTTTAATTGATATTTGACCGGCTCTCTCTC
>JAUUDW010630352.1:0-11316 GCA_032361385.1 Panulirus guttatus
ACGTTCCTATGAGTATCTTCCGTCCAATACCTCACTGGGAGGATCATCCGTCCTTCGTTTTGCTGCCTTTCAGTTTCTCTTCGGATCTTTCCTTAATTCAGGTGTGTGTCCTGGCAATCCCACGTAACAACAGTAGCAATGGTTCCTTTATAATGGTGGTTGTAGTAGCACGATCGTGAGGAAAGATGGGTAATGGGTAAAAGGAAGATTGGTTAGGATGAATGTTGGTGATAATAATGGGGCAGATGATGATGACAGGATGACGGTGATGCTTGTGGTTCAAGGAGGGTTTTGGTGGTCTTGACCAAGGAGAATGGCAGTGTGGTGACAATAAGCGGTGATGCCTCGGCCACAGAAGATGTCACTGAAGATGGTGCTGGTGATAATGATGATCTTTGCTTCTGGAGGTTTCTGAGTTGACTGGAAGAAAGATGGATCCTCAAACCATCATCATCAGCTATGATGACCGTGACGACGGCTGGCGATGCAACAGACGTGAAAGATAGTGGTGGTGCCGTGAGAAAGAGAGAGAGCGAGAGAGAGAGGAGAGAGAGAGCGAGAGGGGCGCAAGTGGCAAAACGCTATTACAGTGGCGGCCAAAGCGATGCAAATCCCGACGGCGTAGATGGCTTAGACGACGCCGGCAGTGGTGGTAGGAAGAGGGAAGTCGCTCGGTCGGTCTTGGACGCAAAGGATTTTAGTGATGGCGGAGATCTTTGCGCCGCGAATGGGTAGGGAGAGCGGGTAGTAGGACCTGGGAGGGACCACAGCCAGTGTTGCTGGTGAGGTCGAAGGCGAGGGTCAGGGCGGCGCTCGGCGGGCCGCTCCTCCTGGTTTCGGCGCGAACCATGTGACTAAAGCCAAGCCACACACACACACACCGACGCCACTCCTCCTCCTCCACCAGCGCTTCTAGTCTACTACTCCTCCTCCTCCTCCTCCTCATCCACCTGCGCTTCTATACTCCCGCCCCCGAGACCTGTTACATACGAACTCAGTTTCTGATGGAAAAAGCAGATTCCGCCGTCAGTGAATCCCTGAGGATATGACATATCCCTGTTGGGTGACTAGATAGAAGTATAGACTGCTATTTTAACGAGACTGGCTGATTCTTTGTGCGTCAGAACACTAATATATCTGGCACAGGATGCCGAACATATCAGATATAAGGTATAAAGTATACAGAATATCGTGTTTCGTATATCAACCTCCGAGATAAACTGGGAATACTTACGAGTGATCTTGGTGATAACGCCGTAAAATGACAGGACTCTACCGTCTGTATGGCCTCGGGGACTGTGCTTCGCCTTCACCGTAACATAACCTGGAAGTTGTGTATCAGGTAAGGTCTCATTATACGGGTTATGATCCTTTGGCGGTGAAGGTTTTTTTTGTTCCTGTTGGTTTTAGAAACAGGAAATTGATAAGGGAATTTTTGTCTGAATGGTTTACGTCTAACAATGTTCTAGTGAATCTTAAGCTATTCTTCAGGAAGAATATAAGAATGTTATTTATTCAAGAAGCAACGCTTTCAACGACATTATCAGCGTAAGCTTGCTCCACAATATTTGTGTCACATACTAATGTTGATAATTACATTGAAAGTATAGCTTCAAATCAGTTATGCAATAATTTGTTTGTCAAATCAATTTGCATATGCTAATTCATCTTCGTATAATCTGTAGCTCAACAGAAACGTTTTGGATATGTGTTCACTGAGTAATAGAATTAAGGAATAAAACGTCTGAAGTAATACATGTTATGATTTAGAAAGGAAAATAATTTCTAGATTTCTTGCATGTTAGATATTAGGAGTCGACACATCCCTCACTCAGCCAAAGACTTCAAAGTAATTTCGACACACATGGAAGAAATTTTCAGGTATTTACAGAGCAAACACCTGCTTAAAATCATTGAAAGCTTCAGTATGGAGATGTAGCTCATGAATATCTCTGCTTAAAAAGAGAACAAGATATGAAAAAAAACGCTGAGGAATACCTCATACTTCCACATTTTACGTAGGAATAATATGGAAGATTCGGACAATATTCTCTCATTTATATCTACGATATTCTAACGACCAATTTCAGCTTTCTCTCCCTCCGTCGCCTGAATATTCCCGACCCTCAGCTGCAAACATGTGGACCACTCACTCCTCGCCAACATAAACACTTACGCTTCAGTATTTACCGAGGGGGGGAGGAGCGAATCTGTCAGAGGCACAGACTTCACTCACTCACTGGCGTTAAGCTTTATTAGTTCTACAGCGGCAGTTGAGAGAGTGGGACTGTATCATCCAGTCGATGCCTGGAGCTCCCTCTGTGTGGTTGGGAGAGACGGAGTTATGCTGTTGGAGTGCACGGGGTAAATAAACCATAGATGACATCGTCACCATGATTTTCATGTTAAAAGAAATCGTGCTACTACACAGAGTGCATCAATCATTGCTAAAAATGATTAACAAAATTAACATAATCAATAAAAGTAGAATAAGCTAGAATCGAATGAACAACTCTTGGATATGTTTCCATCCTTGAGTCATAAGCTTTTATTTTTAACTGCAGGAGAAAACTTGTTAAAGGAATACCTTTTTCTTGTAATATCAATGCCGCTTGAGACTGAGGCTCAGAAAAAGGGTAAACATACCGCGAATTTGTCTGGCCTCATTCCAAACAAACGTTTGTGACATAATATCCTCCTAAGGACTTTCAGTCATTCTAAAGTCATTCTGTAAAAAATATCTTTGTATATCTGCCATCCTCTTTCCCTAGATGTACCTCACCCATATGCTAATCCAAAGAGTAGAAATATCTAGCTCAACCTATTCTTAAGTTCTTCCGTGATTAGTTACTGAGTAACTATGATGACCTACCAGTTCTGTAACGCCTGTAATACCTCAAATGTGTATTTTCATGCCTAGATCCAATAAACCGCTATCTATATATTTATAATTTTTTTCATTTACACTTGGGACTTTGGAACTGTCTGTCATCAGAGTCTCACATGAGGAGAATAGTAAAGGAGACATAATTTCAGCCAGCAAATATTTCATGTGCTTTGATAACGAAATATGCAACAGGCTATTCACATCCTGCACCAGGCCAAAACTAGGAAATGCTTCTCAAGTTTGGTCACCGCACTGAAAGGAGTACAAAGAACCGGTAAAGAAAGTCCAGAGGACGGAAGCAAAACTGGTACCTGAATAATAAAGAGTTGAACTGCAGGGAAAAGTCTAGATTCGTCCACCATAGAAGAGAGAATAGTGAGGGATAGATTGATCACAACCTTTTAGCTGTTAAACTAGTTGCTGACTTGTCCTGAAGCTAGTTTACTATTCTTTTCTTCACGACACCCTCATCTTGACCATAAACCCCTGTCTTCACTTCCAAGACCATCATCACTACAACCTCAACACCACTGACAGTTGTTGACGTAACTATGATATAAAAGAGACTGTCTACCAAAAACTAAAAGGGTTTCAGAGATTCTGAGGTGACGAAATGAGTATTTAAAGCAAAGAAAATTCTTTTTTTTTCGCTGTCACTTACCGAACAAGCCAAATGCTCTTCTTGACAGATCCTCCAGTTGATAGAAATCTGGAGGTCTTAAAAGCAATTATAAACGAGGAAAATCATTTTCACCATGGATATAACATAATGTGACTTTCTAGTCGTCACATGCTTTCAGGTTATTATTATCATTATCATTACTAATCATTTATCTTGGTTTGATACGAATTCATTATCACTTTCTCCACTCCAGCTGCAAGTTAAACTTGAGAACGTGATGAAAAATTATCGGGTCTCTTATCACTTAGGATTAAAATCATGTAAAATCAAAATAACTCAACAAAGCATCGAGTTATGCCTAGAAAATAATTCATATGATCAATTTCAGCTTCTTTTCTCATACGAGATGTCTGTCTGTCTCTTTTTTACTGTGGCATGAGTAGCGTTTAACACAACTGCAGAAAAAGAAGACAATAGTTTTCCTCCATGCATATACACCATTCATGAGGACACGTTCTAATACAAAATTGACGATCAACAATTATATGAATATTCTTCTTGTAAATATAGCCTCGCGAATCTACCATAACCGGATATTGCTGATCATATGACGATATCAGATGACTAATTATGTTGCTTTGATTTTTTTGCGCAATACCTTGGTTGCTGGGTGGGGTCCGCCGTAACCAGAGGCGGCGTATGGCGTATCTGGGCTTTTAAAAAAGCGCCTCCCGTGCGTTAATGTTACCGTATCCGAGTCTTCTTTTGGTATTACGCCGAGTAAATGACCACATAAAGGCTACGGAAATCAAATTCACAGCTAATTTCCAAGTTTTTTTTTATGAATGTATTTACAAACTATCGGTATAACATTTGTTAGTCTTGTCGAATATATTTAGATTTATCAGCTTTTCAGGCATTGTTCATGACATCCCAAACACTGTATGCATTTTGGAAGGATATTGCATAGTCCATGAATAAAGTTTCTCAAAATTAAGACTAAATATTGGTATCTTTCTCCAGGTAACTAAATCATGCGCAATGTACCTCATGAGTGTAGAGTTGTATATGTAGACTATTATAGGCTGGAGCAGTGAAACCTATTCCAGAAATGATGACTATGATGGATCCTTATGATATGAAATCCTATGTATGCACTTTGACGTCCAGTAAACCGACTGTGAAGAACTTGAGACACAAGGGTAAACAAAATTTGTCATCAAAAGAAGTGCACAGTGAGAATCTGTGCATATTCTTTACCTCTGAAAGAATCATTTGAAAAATACAGTATATAACTGGCACAAGAAATCGATATGAACGTTGTATATATGCTTGATAGTTATGTAATCCTCATCATATCATAGGTGTTTTCACCATTGAATCTCAACATAAGAAAAAATTCAGTCAGAGCCATCAAGTCTCAGTACTACAGATATTATATATCCTAATGGTCAATTCTTTCTTCGTATAATTATGTATAAATAAGAACACTACACACTTTCCGGTCGTCATATATCTTTATTCTGTCTTTTCAACTTACGTTTATAAAACAAAATCACTTGAGGTTTGAAGTTATGATAATGCTATCATATAACCAATTAGGATATGAAGTTATAATAATACCATCACATATCCAGTCAGCAACTTACAGGTTATAAAAACATTTGGGATATGAAGTTCTGACATCACAGTCGCATTGCCAGTCAGTATCTGATGCATTTAGGATTTGTGAGTTCTCCTGCAACAGGACACAACACTGTGGACAGTCAGTCGGTGAGACAAGGGACAGAGACCAAGAGAATACATCGACAATAGAAAAAAACTGTTTCCTATAAAAGTTTAAGGAACTACAGTGGCCTGGAGTGGTCCAGGTCACCTGGTATGTACTGAATGTGTAAGACTTTCACTGACTGAAATAAAATGTTCACGATATATGTCAAACATCATTTAGTCAAGTGGAGAGTTTTGCGCCACTTCAGGATTCCATAGACATTTCTTTTCCCTATATTGCATTTCATATCCATTACTCTTGGACAAAAATATATAACGCCACATTATAATTTTTGAGCTAGGTAATGAGTGTATATTTGCTCAAAGTTTTAATTCTATCGTAATCTAAAGAGGAATCAAATGATGTAAGTTTTCGAGTAGAGTATTTTTAACAAAGTTCTTATGACAAGTAAACGTTGACTCATATGGGTAATTCTAATTATACAAATCTCCTATGATTATTCTTGTGTATATTTGTATTATAACTAGTTAAAGGTATAGGTTGCTGGAGACCTGAGTATACTTTATATATCCAGTAGAGTGTAGGTTATATTTGTCGGGATGGGATGAGCGTTTTGCTGGTGAAAAGAACTGAGTGGATGCCAAGCATGATTAGGTGGGGCGGCATCGAAAATATTTATGTTTTTATGTGTGTGTGTGTGTGTGTGTGTGTGTGTGTGTGTGTGTGTGTGTGTGTGAAGATGCAGTAGCAAATTCCAGAGAAATTCAGTAAGAAGAAATATCCGGAAGTTTAGAAGTTTTGAGGTCATCTTTACCTTTATGTCCTGTCGTGCTTTTCTCTCTCTCTCTCTCTCTCTCTCTCTCTCTCTCTCTCTCTATTGAGAAAGTAAATCGTAAATCCCCTCCTAATAAAAGAGAGAGTGTATCTCATCTGAAAACCTCTATAGACGTTACGCGTACCATTTATACTGTTGTTAGTTCTGTATTTACTGTTGGATCTTATGGCGTTCGGCCGCTGGAAGCCACAAGACCGACCAGTCAGTATTCCCCAAGACTCACTTCTTAATGGTACACTTAACCCTCGCTGGGTCTGCTCACCACAGCAGTTCATTATAGAAATCGGAGAGGCCGGCTGGAACGCATCTCGCTGGCAAAAGAATAATACTTTTGTGAAGTTTAGTAACGTCCGTATATATGATACTTTTCTTCTTCTTCAAGTGTCGTTACGATTTATGGAAATATATATTCTGCTACGGGTGATGGAGGTATAGTTTGGGACGGGTTTAACCAAGTAATCTTTGTGTTTCTTCAATTTTCTAATACATTTTTGTATCTTTCTGGTGTCTGTATGTGCCTCTGTGTGTGTGTGTGTGTGTGTGTGTGTGTGTGTGTGTGTGTATTGAATAGGCTTTCCCATTCTGTTTATGTCTAATTGTGCGTCACTCCTAGTCCACTTAAGTGTCGTTTCGAAGCTTGTCTCATGACGTGAGCGAATCCCCATGGGTATAAGTATGACCGGATCTCGTTAAATACCCCTCTGTATATTAGTCACTATCTTTGCTTGTATCTTGGTGTGTACGCTAGCGAACAGGAGTTACAACTGAGTCATTATCGGGCTTCAGCGCGCAAGCCTGTCAGCGAGTCTCTTTTAAACAATTGTCTAGCTAGTGTAAATACCTCGAGGCTTGAGTAACCTGAGAATTGTTCTTGTGCTCATGGCCGTCTGAAAGTCTCACGATGCTTGTGTTAGGCTAGATATTAGCGCGAGTGGCTTTATGTTAATGTGTTGAGATGTGAGCTCTTGTGCAGCGTGTCACAGAGTGAATGACATAGTCCGAGCGTCTCATTGTGAACACTGTGTCAAGAGTTTCAGCAAATGTCTCTGTGACTGTGCAGTGCTAGTGCGTATGAATGTCTTTTCGTAAGTGCTTTCCTTTGGTTTGAATATGCCAGTGTGAGTTTCAACCTCTCTCTCTCTCTCTCTCTCTCTCTCTCTCTCTCTCCCTTTTTGAAAAGACCTGCACGACGGTTTCACAGAGGAGCCACTTAAATCCTAAGCCAAAGGATTTAATAATAAAAAAAGGCAGATGATACGTTTCCAAAATATGTTCCATTCCTGTGTTACTTCTTCGGGTCTCGCCCGCTGCGCTGAATACCATTTACTGGGTCAAGGGACGAGCTGGGATCTTAAAACATTTCTTACATATGTATAAAACATCGTCTGAGCGAAGTTATGGAACGATTCAAGCAAAGTTTACAACCCCTGGCCGGTTCCCATGGGTGAATGTCTGAGCCACACGTTATCCTCTTCTTTCTACTCTATGTGGCAGTTAGTAAACAGCGACTCCTTAAGGCATGATACCTCTCTGTTTATTGTCATAACACTCCTGTATTGTAGCTTAAAAAAAAGATTTACGGTATGTCGAAAGAAATAATCTAACGCTGTATTTACACTTGGTGTGTCTCCACGGCATGTTGACGAGCGTGAGGTTTTGATAGCAAGGACCTGATCTCCTCAGAATATAGATATGAATCACTATCAGGGTGAGAATAAAAGCAGTGCTATAGGCCTTAAAAAAAGAAGAAAAAAAAAGAAACTGTAAAAAAAAAAAGATATGAAAGAGGAAACACGTTTAACCTGATTCCATAACTACTAGGAACGGGTATTTTTGAGTTTCTAATGGCATAGCCCGATACACACACTGTCCTACCCTCTTCCTAGAGTACTGGGTGTACGAGGAATGCCAAGCAAGGCTATGTGGCAGTGGGTAAGGCTGTCCAAGTGATGTGATGCACAGCCGTACACACGCCCACACACCTTCAGCCCCACTCTAACAGAGAGCTACCTAATTCTAGACCGCATTCGATGGCACCTTATCTCCTGGCCTCGTATGACGGACGACGGGTGTGGTATAACGTTGAAAGGGGTATAATATCAATTTTCATCGACGAGGTCCATTATTCACTGTTGTGGGAGAATATAGCGTAGAAGCTCTTGCATGTGTGCTTTCGTTTCTAAACGAATATGAAAGAACTCGAACATTAGTAAGAATTACGTACCACAGAATAAACTGAGTAATTATGACAGGATTCATTTCTCCTAATAAAGGCTAGTTGATATGTGTGTGTCCCCAACTTGCAGAATTGTAAAACATTAAACATCTGAAGAATCTGCAATCTTTTGTTTTCTGGTTCCAGATAATATGTGACTCAGAATGTATTAGCAAAAGAATAACCAGGTTTCTGTATTCATTACTAACATTTTGTCCAGATGTATACATGAAATATATGATACATTGTAAAGTGAGATTATCTAAAATAACTTTGTAATATACATTCAGTGACAGACTAATTTATCTTGCCCTAGACAAATGCAACAGATTAACTGTGTTAGGAATATTAAAAGGAATCACAGCCCTGAAATTCGTTAGATCTTCATTTTTCAGTTTGAAAACGTCAAGATCAAATACGTATTTTTTTTAACTGAGAAATAATTGACATATTGTCTCTTTCCGGATCCAGACGGTTCATAAAAAAGTGTTAGGCATCAAATATTCTCATGATTGATGTCACACTCTCGTCAGTCTATTCATTACAGCGTCATGAAATTACTTTCCATGAGGAGAAAGAGATCATCTGTAGTTGATGATGGTATTCTTTGGCTCTTTGGTTTTATATCTTTCTGGCAGACTGAGACAGAGAACCAGTGTGCTAAAGATACTAAAGGAAAAATTACTTCTCCCGCAAAGACTGGGTTTGGTCAACAATGGATGATCCACGGATGTGACCATGTGAGACTCAGCAGCCTCCTTCTCCCATCCTCAAGACTTACATCATCTGGAGCAAGATTTTAATATTCTTGCTTGTGCTTGCAAGTGGGACACAATTTCTGGGAGGAATGAGGGATGGAGTGGCATGCCGGGTGTTTCTTGTGGGAGAAGTTACTCGTGGGAAAGGTTAAGTACATCTTGGCGGACATGGTCTCTGTGTTCCGTGAGTCTTGAGTGACTTGGCTCCTGTCTGGGATGAGTTCTGTTTACTGTGGGTCCTGAGGTATTAGTATCTACGTGAAGTAAGCCTGAGGTGACATGGAATCTACGTGAAAGAATAAACCTTGAAACCTATATGACGTAAGCCTTGGGTTTCCTTGGTTGACCTAGATCATAGGGTAAGTAAGCAACAGGTGACCTATTTTTGGATGAAGTGGGCCTTTTTGGTGATGTAGATCTTAAATTACGTCGTTTATTGTGTGGCGTGGGCTTGTTACTAGGTGCCGTGGGGCCTGTTGACGTTCATCCTTGCTGACATCGTTCCTAGGTGGCGTGGCTCCCAATGGTTCCTGGCATGCGAAGGTCTTTCCTTAGATTCGGTGTTCAGGGTAAATGATAAACAGTTGCCTACGAGAATCCAGTGAGTGATCATCTGCTTTGCGGAATTATATATACATAACACACCTTTAAGTAATAGCTCGCTTGGATGAAAAAATAATTCATATCGTCTCCATCACACGACTGTCAGAAGCTTTTGTTGATATCATAGGAATGTATTAAGGATTCTCCAAAATCTTAAACGGATGATGGTTACACTTTGTTAAGAAAGGGGAGGAAGCTGTCCTGATTCAGGGCTTTGATATGAGATGCATTATTTTCAGTTGTCGACTATAACAAGTACAGAGCTGTGAGAGATATGATTCCATCCAGTAATGCAAGTATGCAAAAATCATTTGACAGACATAACGAATGCAGTCGTTTTCAATGTTATCAAGAGTAAGACTAGAGCGATATTCGATCATTCTCTCTCTCTCTCTCTCTCTCTCTCTCTCTCTCTCTCTCTCTCTCTCTCTCTCTCTCTCTCTCTCTCTCTCTCTCTGTTTTTTGTCGTACTTTTTTTTTTTTAGGGGGGGCACAAATTTATATCCGTGTGTATCCATGTAATTGCATTTGTATACCGGTAGCTTTTTCATACGTTTTCAAACAGTTATATAAATGACATGTACACAAAACAAGAGCAAAATTCTATGGACTGTTGTAAAAGCAGAGTTATATCTAACACCCTAAAAGCACTGTGACATGATCTTATTAAGTCTAATTTGTAATAGAGGAGGTGGAAAAAAAATAGATAGATCTGATTTGATATTGTAACAAATGTATATTCCATCAGTGATGATATAATCTGGCAAACATATGCGTACAATTAGTATTAAAAAATGCATATTACAGGTATCAAAAGGTGTATATACAACTATTATTGCAGCTGTATTATCATTCCCCATTATAACGGCGGGCAGCCAAATTAACATCAATGTGCTTTAAAATCGGACACTTTCCAACCTGCATGGTTAGCATGATTGGATAGACTGCGGTGGCTAAATAGAAGAGTCGAAAGTTCATTAACACGGTAAGGATACAATTTGCAAAAATCTATCGATGACAAAATAAAATAGTCAATATGCGTTTAGAAGCTGTATCAACAAACAAAAAAAATTTTTGAACTGAAATGATGTTCACCAAAATTCATGTTCCACTTGAAGTTTAATTCATTTATATGGAATATTTACCATACTTTAGTTGAACACAAGTGTTAGAAATTGTTTGGCCTGAATATCATTTTCTTCTTTTTCATTTTATATATATATTGAGCCATTCAGACTAGTTCATTTTGCTTTGATCACACTGTAAATTGCAAGTTTGTTCCGCATTCACTTGTTATTTGGTTACTCTTTAGCCATATATACGAAAATTCTCTGACGTTTTAGTTCAATCTATTTTGGTTTTGTTTTTTTCACCATGTCGCATACACCTAAATCTTACGCCGTCACTTGTCGCTTTCACTTACAATCTAACCCTGTCACTGGTCACTTTCGTCTATGCTTTTACCCTGTCAATTGTCACTTTCATCTGTGGTTATTCCTCCCCACCAGTCACTCCCCACCCGTCACCCACCACCCGTCACTCTCCACCCGTCATCCACCACCCGTCACGTGCAACCCGTTACTCTCCGCCTATCACCCACTACCCGTCATCCACCACCCGTCACCCACCACCCGTCACTCTCCACCCGTCACCCTCCACGCGTC